>JAPKLW010002048.1:3230-41492 GCA_026898455.1 Plectranthus barbatus
AACAAAAACATATGATATGAGGGTAAAATAGCCACAAACATGCACGCTCACACATCGAAAAATAGGTCATTTTACACACATATCAGGCATCACACATAAGTTCAAATGGAGAATTCCAATCTGGCGGTTGCATAACTGGTGCAGAAATCAGAGCAGACTTCAGCTTCAAGAATGCTTCCATACATTGTGGAGAAAACTCAAACTTCCTATCTTTCTCAAGCAACTCAGATAAGGGCTTTGCAAATTTTGAAAACTCTCTTATAAATCTTCGGTAAAATCCTGCATGCCCCAGAAAACTCCTGACTGCCTTGACTAAACTTGGTACTGCCATCTTTTCTATCACCTCAATTTTGGCCGGATCAACTTCCATTCCAGCTTTTGATATCTTGTGTCCTAAGACCACTCCCTGTTGCACCATAAAACAACACTTTTCCCAGTTCAGCACCAACTGTGATTTCTCACATAATTTCAAAACCTTTTCCAAATTCTCCAAACATACTTCAAAATCCTCCCCAAATACTGAGAAGTCATCCATAAAAATTTCCAATCCATTATCTATCATCTCAGAGAAAATTGCAATCATACAACGCTGAAATGTTGCTGGAGCATTGCATAATCCGAAAGGCATCCTCCTAAAAGCAAATGTTCCATAGGGACAAGTAAATGTGGTTAATCCTTGATGTTCTGGAGCTATTGCTATCTGATGATACCCTGAATATCCATCCAAAAAATAGTAAAACTCCTGTCCAGCTATCTTATCCAACATCTGATCTACAAATGGTAAAGGAAAGTGATCCTTCTTTGTTGCATCATTCAACTTCCTGTAGTCAATGCAAATTCTCCATCCAGTTACTGTCCTTGTAGTGATCATCTCATTGTTCTCTGTAACTCCTCCTTTCTTGGGAACACATTGTACAGGGCTTACCCAAGAGCTATCAGATATGGGAAAGATAATCCCTGCATCCAACCATTTAATCACCTATTTCTTCACTACCTCTTTCATATTAGGATTTAGCCTCCTCTGTGGCTGAATAGAATTCTTACTCCCTTCTTCTATCAAAATTTTATGCATACAGATTGTAGGACTTATCCCCTTGATGTCAGATATAGTCCATCTTATTGCTCGCTTATGCCTTTTCAACAGTTCCAACAGACTTTGCTCATTTTCTTCCTTCAAATTTGCTGATATGATCACAGGTAGTGTATCTAATTTACCCAAGCATACTTCAGGTGAGCAGGTAGAGGTTTTAGGGTTAATTCTGGAGGTTCCTCCATAGAAGACTTGGTCCCTTTTATTTGTCTAGATAACAGATCCAACGGTTCAAATGGTTGCCGAACTCCCCCAAACTTTTGCCCTTGCTCTGCCCATGCTGCAGCTTCACTTGGTAATTCCTCAGCATCATCTTCCTTCCCAGAATGATTTTTCTCAAAATATTCTTCTATTGCTGACTCCAATACTTCCACAGAAAAACATTCCTCAGAATCATCATGAACCTTCATGGCATTAAACAAATTAAAAGTAGCTTGTTCATCTTGTACCCTCATAATCAGCTCTCCTTTTTCTACATCAATCAGTGTTATTCCTGTAGCAAGAAATGGTCTTCCCAGGATAATTGGCACCTCCCTGTCTGCTTCATAATCCAGAATTATAAAATCTGCAGGAAAGATAAACTTATCTACCCTCACGAGCACATCTTCAATCTTTCCTTCAGGATGTACAGTAGATCTATCTGCTAACTGAAGAGAAATGGTGGTAGGTCTAGCTCCTCCAATGTCCAATTTTTGAAAAATTGATAATGGCATTATTTACACTTGCTCCTAGGTCACAAAGAGCCCTACCCACATCTCGACCTCCAATAGAACAAGGGATAGTGAAACTCCCTGGGTCCTTTAACTTAGCTGGAATCTGTCTCCTTAGAGGTCCACCTACTTCCTCGAACATTGAAATTGTTTCAAATTCCTTCAACCTCTTTTTCTTTGACAAAATTTCCTTCAAAAACTTCACATAAGTTGGCATCTGCTCAAGTGCTTCCACCAATGGTACATTGATATGAATTTGTTTCAGCATTTCCAAAAATTTCTTGAATTGTTCCTCCTCTTTCTGCTTCTTGAATCTAGTTGGATATGGTGGTGAGGGTGCATAATCGTACTCCTCCAAACCAGATTTCCTCTTAGCTTTAGAAATGTTTCCTTCAGTCATTTCTGCAGGTTTCTCCACAGGATCTTCTTTTGTTCTCAAATCAGGGGGCACATCCTCCTTCTCCAGCAACTTATCTTTTTGCAAATTTTCTTTGGTTATTGCAGCTCCTGATGATCCTTCTCCTGCTTCCAAATTCTCAGCCCTTCTCTCTTCAAATTGTTTCCCACTTTGAAGTGTGATAACTTTACGATGCTCCTTTCCATTCATTGGATTCTCAGTGTTACTCGGCAATGCTCCTGGTGGCCTGCTTCTCAATTCATTGGCTAACTGCCCCATTTGCACTTCCAGACTCCTTAAAGAAAATGCTTGGCTCTGAATAAGAGCATCTTGATTTTTAAGTCGCACTTCATTTTGAGTCATGAATTCCTTCATCATTTCCTCCATGGTTTTCTCTTGTTTCGGAGGTGGAGCTTTGAGACTCTGCTGTTGATTATAACCTCCTTTGTTATAATGATGCTCCCTTCCTGCAGCATTTTGATTTCCTTGTCCAGACCAAGAAAAGTTTGGATGATTTCTCCATCCAATGTTATATGTGTTTGAATATGGATTATTAGTCTGGTGATGATGATTTCTATTTCCCATATAGCAAACCGACGCTGGATTTGATGGACATTCCTCAAATTGGTGTGCTCCTCCACAATAAATACAATCCAAAGGTCCTAAGGTTTCTGCACACATTGGAGTTGTTTTACTTGGACTGGTATTTTTCTCAATGCTCTTCATAGTTGCTCCTAGAGCCGCCATTTGCACAGTCAAAGCTTTCATTGGATCAACTTCCAGCATTCCTGCTACCTTAGGAGTGGAGATAGTTGCTGCTCTTGAATTTGCCCAGAAATAATTATTAGCAGCCACTTTGTCCGAAATTTCACAAGCTTCATTGTATGTCTTGTCTAACAATGCCCCTCCAGATGTCGCATCTATCATCATTCTTGAATTACCATTCAGCCCATTGTAGAAAATCTCCATTTGGATACAATAAGGTATCCCATGGTTTGGGCATCTTCTCAGCAGTTCTTTGAATCTTTCCCATGCTTCACTAACAGACTCATCCTCCTGTTTAAATTCCATGATTGCATTCCTACATCGTGCATTTCTTGTTGGAGGAAAATACTTCAACAAGAAGGTTTCAGTCAGCTTGTTCCAGGTGGTGACAGATCCTGGTGGTAGATTAGTGAGCTAGGTTTTTGCACTATCCCTTAGAGAAAAAGGGAACAACCGCATTCTCAAGGCATCAGGTGTGACTCCTTGCAGCTTGAAGTTATCACAAATCTCTAAGAAAGATTTCAAATGCAAATATGGATCTTCGGTAGCCTGTCCCCCGAACTGCCGCAAACTCTGCAGCATTTGAAACATCACAGGTTTCAACTCAAAGTGTTGTGCCTGAACTTCTGGCCTCGCAACCCCTGGATAAAACTCCAAGAACCTTGGTGCTGTATAAGTTCTGATTATCCTATCTCTTTCATCAACCGGATTTTCCAAGTCAACTTCCGGCTCAGGAATTCTGTCAGCCATCTTTCTAGCTCTTTGCTTTCTTCTGTTCTTTCTAAAAGTTCTCTCTATCTCTGGATCAAATAAAAATATTTCCCTGATTGTCTCCTCACTCATACACCGCTAGCGTTCCCTACAATTATAGAAAATGATTAGTTTCCTACAACTTCAGTCAACCAACTGTGCATGCAAATTCAAACAATAAAATAGCATACAGACTCAATATCAATCACTCCCCGGCAACGGCACCAAAAACTTGTTGTTGTGCTAGTAGCTATTAAAATTATACGCAAGTGCACGTATGTCTAACAAGTAATACAGATCAAAGTCCATATATCGTACCCAATGGAGTGAAAGTGAATCGTGCACATTCTATTGCTTGTAAATTAATGGGGTTTTGTAATTTCTTCAAACTAAAATAACAAGAAAGCATATAAAATGAAACCAAACAGTGCTAGAACAATTAATAATATTTCTTCCCACAAAATAATCATAAACTGGTAGACTATGGTTTTAAAATCAATGATAAAATGCACTCGGGTTATTGACCTTTGTTCATCTACTCTCCTATATGCTGCAGCTTTGTTCAAGCATCAACTCTGGTTCTTGCAACCACACTCTTTTCTGTCTAGACTATCGTCATAGCACTAGATCTATGTTTTCTTGCTAACCTTCATATGTCTTTGATAGATTTTGCCTTCAAACAAACTATCTCAGAACAGGGGTTCTTGCAAGTCTTAGAATCCATGTATGTCTACACTAGAGATCAAGATTGACCATGATTCCCTCATCCTAGATCTCCTCTCGGTCTTACTATGCGAGATCTCTACCTGCCACTGTCGTGTTTAGATAGACAAACAAACCAGAATCAAAATCAAACACCAGATTTAATACGAGAACAGCTTCAACATATATTCAAGAAGAAGAACCAGTCAATAACCCGAGCTTAAAAGGTTTAGCTCATGCTTACAAAGGATAAAAAGCAAATAACATTCAAGTTCATAACTCTAAACATCAAATACGTAGAAATATTAAAGAAGCTGCAAAATAAAGATGAACTATTTAGGTTTGTTGCAACGTCCACTTTTTCTTCTCACGAACTCCTTGTTCTCCTTTTCCAAACTTCTATGTTGATTCTCGCTCGTTGTCTTCTCTCCCTCCTTTCTGAAAATATCTCTCCTGTCTCCCTTCAGCTTCATCCAAGCCTTACATGTGGCTCCTCAATCTGCCTCCTAGTTCTGACAGTTCTCCTGGGTGACACGTGTCCTACTTTTGGGACAGGATCTGAAAAGTGCTGAGATCCTGTCTGCCGTGGTCCCGGATATTCCTCATTACAGTTCTAGCCATGCTGCTCCTATGTTGCGACATCATATCAATCCTTCTTGCTCTTGTCATGCTCCAGCATAGTGAAACCTGTGATACTATTCAAACAATTCTTTCCGCAAAAACTCATAATTAACGTAATACTTCATAATATACCTAAATTTAATAGACTAACCAAATAACCTATATTATACCATTTATCCTATAAAACAAGACTATTCTAAGACGTAATTAATTAAGTCCGACACAAAATAATAACTCTTTAAGAGAGTTATCATACATCAAGTATCTCACGATCCATTTGGCAGCCTCCATGTGCGATTTCTTCATGTCGCACATACTCCAATAACATAAGAAATATTCGGCCTGCTAGTGTTCAAATACAGCAAGGATCCAATGATACCTCTAAAACTGGTTCTCCTTCTTCATCCTATGTGATCCAAACACTTAGACTCATCGAAATTCTGAGAGTCTTTATCTTTGTGGACAAAAGTTGTTGATGAGGTTCTTCGTGTACTTCTTTAGATGGATAAAAATTCATTTGGAAGATTGATGAACTTGAAGTCCAAGGAAGTACGACATCTTGCCCATCATAATCATCTGGAAATGGCTCTGCATAAGTGATATGTGCATAAAATGACCCATTTTTCGATGTGTGCACGTGCATGTTTGTGGCCATTTTACCCTCATATCATATGCTTTTGTTGTTCTTTTGTCTTGTTTTCATTTTTTCGTGTTTGAAATGTTGTAGGACGTGTTTTGGGCATAAAACAACACTTTTGGATGATTTTTGGATGAAAATCACCCGAGCTAGGAGTCAAAAGGAAGCAGGATCGACCGAGCAGAGCAGGAAGGGTGCAGGGGGCATTTCAGAGACTTCGCTCGGCCGAGCCAAGCCCTTCAGAGAGGTGGCTCAGTCGATCCAAATTGGCTCGGCTGAGCCAGAGCGTGATTTTTAGCATGGCTCGGGCGAGCCAACTTGGGCTCGGGCGATCCGAGGCCCTGTTTGCTCATTATAAAAGGGGGAAAATGATTATTTTCAGAACTAATTCATAACTTTTGATAATTTAGAATAGCCACCTCCTAAATTCTCTCTACGATTCTCATTTCCATCTCTTCCAAAACCTCACCCAAGGTATCAAGGAGCTAATTCATCAATCATTGGAGAAGAATTGAAGATCCAAGGGGGTAGATCAAGACCTAGCAAATCCAATTGGGGAAGATTTCACTTTCTACTTATCAATTGTAATGGATGTATTTGATTTCAACTTTGTATTGTTACAATTGAGAGGTATGTTGCTCTAATTCAATTTGGATGTTGATTTGAACAAGGATGCATGAAGACTAGGTTTGATGATTGCTTGTTTACTTTCCTTTGAGGGATTGATTTGCATTTGAGCTTGTTTCTTACCTATTAGGTGTAGGTAATAGCCAGCCTTTAGGTAGTTGACGTGAATGTTGCAGCCAACACGCGGACGGAATCGTCGTGATAAGTGTATAATCTTACAATTCTAGTTCCAATCCATGTGCGGTGCTAGTTTGTAGGGCGATAATTAACGGTCGATTGGGAGTGAGCTAGTAATTAATAACGTAGCTGTTTGCAATTTCTAGTTTATCTACCGCTAGTTATCCGTAACAAGTGGCTAGCGAAATTAGAGTCGATTGCTCAACCTCCTAGGGATTAAAATGTGTTTACATCAATGGTTAATCTAATTGGAATGCATCTACGTTTATTTCAACATCAATCTACCTCATTTGAGTATTTGTTTGTCTTGGTTTACCAATGTGTGGAGAGAATTGATTGAATGTTGATTGTTGGTTAAATTCATTGTTTGTTATATGTTGTTAGTATAGGTTTAAATTGAATGTCTAGATTGATAGAAATCACTCAACGATTCTATTTTGCCTAGCTATTAGACTTTGCTATAGTATCCCGGTATTCTAGCGGGCGAAGGGAAGAAGGACCTGGATTTGACAAATTTTATTCTTGTGTAGCTAGGAGTTTAATTTTTATTGAACTTTTAGCCGCATCAAGTTTTGGCGCCGTTGCCGGGGACTTCATTTAGTAGGTTGCTAGATATTTGGGGAAAAGTGAAGCTTGTAGGCTAGGTGTTTGTGTTTTTGTTTATGTGAATATTGTTACTAACATTTGTTTGATAATTGTTCTAATTTTGTTTTCTTTTGGATTTTTGTTTTTGTTGGAGACTTGCCTTTGTTGGACTCTTGTAGGTGTCTAACATGGAAAGACTTATTAATGTGCAAAGGCAATTGGAGGAGATGAGAGACCTCATGATGCAAAGACAAAGACCGCGAATGCCTATCCGAAACGTGTATGAGGAAATGTTTGAATGTAGTAACCAATGGCCGGAGGAGGAAAGAGCTTCTCAAATGGTGAATATTGTAAAGGAATCTCATGATGATGATTTGTGGATGAGACAAATAGAGCTCATGCAAGAAGAACTTAAATTGTTGAAAAGATCAAGGAAAGGCAAGAAATAGAGGTGAAGAAAGAAGATGAACCGGCAAGGGAAAGAGAAGTAATACTTCAAGTTGATGAGGTAAATGAAGATATCAAGGAGCCGGCACAAATTTTTGAAAGTATGGAGAAGGATGAGAGTGCGAGTATAGAGATGAAACCCAAGGAAACATTAGGAGATGGCAAAGAAAATGAGGAAACCGAAGAAATCAATAGCGAAGAGATAATGGGTGTTCATCAAGAAGAGCTCGTGAAGGAAGGCACCGAGGAGACGGTGAAGAACATTGAAGGAGGAAGAATTGAGGAGCCTTCACTTGATGAGATTCCAACAATACCGGCATTGGAACATTTCATAGAAGAGGAAAAGCCGACAATAAGCAAGGAGAATGAGGATAGGTTGAAGCGGGGAATGTCAACTTGGGAAGTAGGCAAGGTTGAGGAGAGAATGGTGAGTGCATTGGATGAATGGATCAATGAATTTCTTGAAGTGGGGATTAGTTTGGAGAATGTCTTAAGGATCACTTCAAAGAAGAAGCACTCATTCATGCAATTCGAGTTCAACAAGATGATCGATCCTCCTTGGAGAGATGATAGGGGTGAAAGAAAAATTGCATTGGACAAATTGCTCCCAAGTAAATGCAGATTAAGGGAGAAAGGTGTATTAAAAACCCACAAGATTTTTGACAATGGGTGATGTGGTAAGGTCGTCTAGCTAACGACGTTAAGGAAGCGCTTGTTGGGAGGCAACCCAACCAATTTTATTGCTTTTGTTTAATTGCTTTTAATTGCTTTGATTTTGAATAAATGTCTAGTTTGTTTGGTTTTGTGTTTGTAGGAGGAACTACAAGATCGAGAGGAGTGACGATGCACCGTCCACCATTTTTGCAAACTTAGTCTCACTTGACTAAGTTTGGGGGGATGTGCCGGTAGCTGGTACCTCGGTTTATTCTTCTCTATCTCCTATCCTTTATCTTGCAATTAGTTTAGGTTGTTGGATGTTGTCCCTTTATTGGATTTGATTCGATTTGGTTGTACCTATATTGATGTTCTACCTTGGATGAATGTTTTGGATTATGCTCATCTTGATGATATGTATGGATATTTTCATGGGTTTGAGTTTGTTGAATGGATTTGTTTGTTGAACATTGCTTTTGATGGTATGTTTGGTGGATATGAGAGCTTTATTGGTTTGTTTTATGCTCAAGTGTTTGGTGGTGTTTGTGTTGATCTAGTAGGTACAAATAAGGTCTTGGAGAGCGGTTTGATCGTGTGTGCCGATGGGTAACGCTTTCTATCGTTCCTTCTACCAATTAGATTCATTACATTGTTTTATGGCATGTAGATTGTGGTTGGGACGTTGTGTGCTTGTGTGTGTGTGATGAACCCGAACTAGACTTGAGGTTTGAATCATGATTTACTTGGTAAAGTTGGATGTTTATCTCAACCAATGATAGGGCGGAATCTAGTTGTCGAAGCATGTCTTAAGTTTAACTTTTGAATTGCAGAGTTTTGTGTGTGGTTAATGCATAGGACTTGACAAAAAGCTGTGAGGTTTGAGCCATGATATTGTCATATCTTTAATGTTTGTGAGTGGCAAGATTGAGAGTACGAGATCTAGAACTTGCATCCGTTCTCTATCTATTGGCATTAGTGTGTAACTAGAAAATGATCTTAGGCCATCGATTCTTAGTCCTACCTTTCACACCGGGAGTATAAGGTGGTTGTTATCATTATTTTGCCTTTCGTATTGAGCTTTATTGGTGAATCTTCTTTGATATAATTAGGATCAATTTTGGGGGGAAAGAGTGTATGAGGGTGAATACGGTGATGAGAGTTGGGTTGGGAATTGATTGAATTTGTATTGATGGGAAATGTTGAGGCATGAAAGATATGAAATAAAGGATTGGTTTGAATCCTAGAAAATGTGGCACCAACGAAATTTTTGGTGTAAGTGTTTGAAAAATAAAAAAAAGAGGGCACCGACAAATGAATGAATGATGGTGCATTTGAAAAATGATGAAAAAGAAAAGAAAAGAGAAAAGAAAAAAAAAGTGTGTTGTGAAATGAAAAATCCTCAGGGTTTGTAGTGGTTCGAAAAGAACAAGTTTGGGGGTTTTGGGAAATTGAGAAGTTTAGTCAATTTGGCCCAAAACAACCCACCTTTTAGTTAGCCACATTACAACCAATGAAAAGACCTTTTTTATTCTAGAAACTAACTCGTTGTAGTATAGTGGTGAGAATGGATGCAAGCCTATGGAAATCAAGCTCGATATCTTGTGATTGAGTGAATCTCATCGTCCCTAAACACGTGAGGGAGTACTTTCGTTTCTTGTATCCATTTTTTATGAGTGGTTCATGTCCTTAGCATTAACCTTGTTACAAAGTTAGGTGATAATCTCGTTTTACTTGAACATGCTAAGATAATCTTGATGAGCTATGAGGTATTGCACGAGGTAGATTAATGGCTTTACATTGTTTTGATTGAGGACAATCAAAGGTTCAAGTTTGGGGGATTATGATATGTGCGTAAAATGACCTATTTTTCGATGTGTGCGCGTGCATGTTTGTGGCCATTTTACCCTCATATCATATACTTTTGTTGTTCTTTTGTCTTGTTTTTGTGTTTTCGTGTTTGAAATGTTGTAGGACGTGTTTTGGGCATAAAACAACACGTTTGGATCAGTTTTGGATGAAAATCGCCCGAGCTAGGAGTCAAAATGAAGCAGGATCGACTGAGCAGAGCAGGAAGGATGCAGGGGGCATTTCAGAGACTTCGCTCGGTCGAGACAACTTGGCTCGGTCGAGCCAAGCCCTTCAGAGAGGTGGCTCGGTCGAGCCAAATTGGCTCGGCGCTTGACCGAGCCAAAGCGTGATTTTCAGCATTTGGCAGTTTTCAGCATGGCTCGGGCGAGCCAACTTGGGCTCGGGCGATCCGAGGCCCTGTTTGCTCATTATAAAAGGGGAAAAATGATTATTTTCAGAACTAATTCATAACTTTTGATAATTTTAAATAACCACCTCCTAAATTCTCTCTACGATTCTCATTTCCATCTCTTCCATAACCTCACTCAAGGTATCAAGGAGCTAATTCATCAATCCTAGGAGAAGAATTGAAGATCCAAGGGGGTAGATCAAAACCTAGCAAATCCAATTGGGGAAGATTTCACTTTCTACTTATCAATTGTAATGGATGTATTTGATTTCAACTTTGTATTGTTACAATTGAGAGGTATGTTGCTCTAATTCAATTTGGATGTTGATTTGAACAAGGATGCATGAAGACTAGGTTTGGTGATTGCTTGTTTACTTTCCTTTGAGGGATTGATTTGCACTTGAGCTTGTTTCTTACCTATTAGGTGTAGGTAATAGCCAGCCTTTAGGTAGTTGACGTGAAGGTTGCAGCCAACACGCGGACGGAATCTTCGTGATAAGTGTATAATCTTACAATTCTAGTTCCAATTCATGTGCGGTGCTAGTTTGTAGGGCGATAATTGACGGTCGATTGGGAGTGAGCTAGTAATTAATAACGTAGCTGTTTGCAATTTCTAGTTCATCTACCGCTAGTTATCTGTAGCAAGTGGCTAGCAAAATTAGAGTCGATTGCTCAACCTCTTAGGGATTAAAATGTGTTTACATCAATGATTAATCTAATTGGATTGCATCTACATTTATTTCAACATCCTATCTACCTCATTTGAGTATTTGTTTGTCTTGGTTTACCAATGTGTGGAGAGAATTGATTGAATGTTGATTGTTGGTTAAATTCATTGTTTGTTATATGTTGTTAGTATAGGTTTAAATTGAATGTCTAGATTGATAGAAATCACTCAACGATTCTATTTTGCCTAGCTATTAGACTTTGCTATAGTATCCCGGTATTCTAGCGGGCGAAGGGAAGAAGGACCTGGATTTGACAAATTTTATTCTTGTGTAGCTAGGAGTTTAATTTTTATTGAACTTTTAGTCGCATCAATAAGTTGTGCAAACTTCTCACAAAGGGATGAATTCCTTGATCCGATGTGTCGGGATTGTATACTAAAAATATTTATGATTAAGTGTGTTCGTTTGATACACTGGTCTTCATAAATGTGTTAAATCAACATAGTCGCTATCTGATATAACAAGCATACGATACGAACTATAATATCATATTATCTTGCCTATAGGGATGATAATATGGTGTGTAGAGATCACAGAGGATCTTATGAATCGTTTGACCTAGCGAGATATAAACAGTATCACTGCTGAGATAATTTCTGGGTAGGTTGTCGGTTTAGGCTTTGACACATCAGTATATAGGTGAGCTTATCCAAGCTACTTGATGTATCGATACATCTTTATGTATTGCTGGGATCAACAGTGAGATGTATCATTCTCATTGACATATGAATGAGTCAGATCTCAACATACTTGTTTTGAGTTTCAACCTAATGGAAGGCTAAGGGACATACACAAGTTGACCACAATTTAACTTGTTATGGTGGCGAGTCTTTCATGTACTCTAATACCTGAATCTTTGGTGTGTCGGTTTATGTGTGGTCTTATTTGACTAGACAATGAGGTAATCATGTTTGTTTTACGATGGGGACATTCCCTGAGGAGCTCACAAGGTTCATTATGCTAAACCCTGCTGGTTGAATTATTAATTCAAGCATAAGTGAAAATGAGTGAGTGATACTCCTTAGGAAATAAGAGATTGATTAATTGTGGCTAATTACCATAAGCAAAATTAATTATTAAATGTCCAGAACCTTAAATATTTAGATCATTCAACTTTAATGCAACCCGTTCCATATAATGTGGTAATAAAGGGATGAGTCGCCATTATTTCCATGGTGAAAGTAAAATAATATTTTATTAATTAATCAGGTTCTGGGCTAGACATGGAAGAATTAATTAATAAGGAGAACCCACTTTATTATTACATTTGGTCCCTGGTTTGGCTCACAAACTGCTTAAGCCCATTAGGGTTAGGGTTTGCAAACCCTAACAATATATAACTCTATCCCCTTTGCAGATCAAATACGATATTATTTAATACAATATTACACAACACAATATTCAATATGTATTATTGAATTGGAGAGAGATCGGCGGCATGGCTACATCAAGAAGGCTTGATTGAAAAACTGTGGAAGTGTGTGTAGTTTTTTTGGAAACTTGCTTCCTAGTAGGACTTCGGAACACAAGTTCCTGATGTGTGTAGCAACCATGTGATCGTTGACCACCATGATTAGCCTTCCCAGCCCTTGGAAAAGGAAAATGGTTGGGCTCAGGCCTCAAATAGGTGTTCCCCGTATTGGTTATGTTCCTCTTCTCATATTTAGTATGAGATTTGGGGTCTTTGGTTGTAGACATAACCAGGTTGGTCAATTGCCTTGCAACAAAAACAGATTGCTTAGGCAAACTGGTTGTAGAAACTGGCTTTCCTCACAGTAGGAACATACTGCTTCACCAGTTTCTGGGTTGAACTAGCTTCCTCCCAGTTTGTGACTCAACCAATTTGAGGATATACTATTTTACTAGTTTCTCCCGTCTATTCGGATTCTTTGCCACTTGCTCATTGACCAGTTTAGGGTTGTTGTCAAACAAACACTTAGCCTTTCCAGCATGAGCTGGTAAAAATTTGGCTACTCCTTTGCCCTTCAACCTTGCCTGATTACTAGATTTTTCTTTAACAAAGCAAATTTTCTTCTTTCTAGTGTCTGTTCCTGAAGATGCATGATTGCTCGAATAATTTTTAATAAAAACTAGACCCACATCATTCTTGCTCAAGTTTTTTCTCCTTGAAAAATTCACACTCCTTTCTAAGATGTTTAAAATCGTTTAAAAGAGTGGAGTGTTCTTTCCTAATTTTTACATGTTCCTCACTAGTAGACCTAGATTTTGCAATCTCATCGGTCAAAATCGTAACTTGATTTTTCAGCAAGGAATTTCCACCAGCTAAAACATTTTTAAGCTCGTAAAATCTTGAAAACTCTTTAGAAAGAATATCAAGAAAGACATCTTTTGAATCGGAGCAATACAATTCAGAGTCCTCTTATAAGCATGCAAAATAAGTAGAAACTGGTAAGAAGTTGATTACCTCATCACTAGTTGTAGCAAGACCTAGTTCAGATTCTGCAGTGCCTTCATTCTCCTCTCCAATCGCTTTCATAAACACGAGCAGCGCCTTTTCCTACGACTCTTTATCCGATGTGTAATAACCATCATCTTTGTCGGGAACGTCAATCTTTGATAGCATTACCTTAGTTGTTGCTCTACGCTCAAAGATCTCCTCGAGTCTTTCTCTCTCCTCCTTGTCCAATCACAGACACTCGAACTTGAGGTGGTCAGGAGAGTTGCACTCGAAGCATGACCTAAGGTCCTCTTGATGAATCTTTCATCCTTGAGCTGAGGAGTCTCCGTCTTGCCCTTTGCTTTCTCCAGGAGCTTGGCAAGTCTCCTCATCTATTCTTCAAGATCTTCCACAGAGCTCTCTCCTTCTTTTTTGTAGGAGGTTGAAGTAGAAGGTGCCTCCTTTGGTGAACTTGACTGACCAGCCGATCTGTCAGTGTGGATGGGTTATTCGGTCTTTATCTGGTATCCTTTTTGATAAAGTAAGCAGCATCCTTAACATGTTTACTTGGTGACCTGTCAACACAAATGGATTCATTTTTGTTGACCATTTGGATATCCCATTCATGTGCCTGGAGTTGAGCGAACAACTCATTGGTGGATATCTTTGAAAGATCTTATCTTTGAAAGATCTTTCTCCTTTAAATTGGTTGTCTTGACTAACTAGTCCTCCTTCGGAATCTAGGACATAATCTATGCTTTAAGATCTGTTGTTGAATACACTTTCTCCAACACCTTGAGCTTGCTCATGATCGTGTTAGATCTTGCTTCAATAACTTTGACGATTTCTCCAGTAGGCATCTGGAATGATTCGTACTTGTCAACACAAACTTGAAGAATATTATGCTTCATCTACTCGGTTTCTTGGCACAGGCGTTCAAGGTAGTCTCAGACTTCCTTTGCGTTATTGAATTGCATCACTTCTTATTCTAACACCTATAGAAGTGCTAATAGGATTAGCTCGTAAGCTACAGAATCCAGTTAGGCACGTCTTTTCTCTTCTTGTGTCCGCTCATTGTATGGCTCCTCGAGCATCTCTGGTCCGTCATCCATGCCGAGACGGTTGTTGGCCTTTAAAATATTAATTGGTCCACACTCGATAACTTCAACTATTTTTAGAAGTATATTCTTGAGCACTATGGTGGACCTCTTCTTCCATATGGTGAACTTCTCCGCCGAGTATGGTGGAAGCTTTGCATTGTTCATCTTGATGAACTTATAACTTGCTCGCTAATCACAAAAAGTGCAAGAAAATATGGTTCTGGTCCTAAGCGAGTTACAGAATAATTAGTCTAAAGAACCACCCGCTCTGATACCACTTGTTGGTCCTGAGATAGAGTTTTGATATGCACAACGAAAATTTTAGTGAAAACTTGCACTCACAAACTGGTTGTTACCCACCAGTTTGTGTTACTAAAAACTGATTGTTACCTAGTTTGGTTATTAGTCAAGTTCAAGTTATACTTCAACACTTAGATAGTGTTGAGTTTTAAATCCTTACGAAAAATGTATAAAGCAGTTAATACAAAAGGAGTTATAGTTATAGAGGTTCAGACACAAAAGTCCTACGTCCTCTCTTCAGACCTTATGTCTGGAACACTAAGCTTTAGAATACTAGGGCTCTCACGATCTATTGCTAGCTGATGAATGGTCATGTCCACCAGTCCACTTGCTCATTCGCTCAGGTCGTTGCTTCTTCCGCTTCGCAGATTTGAAGTGTGGGCACACCACGCAGCCTGGGACTTGGGAACTTTAGGGTTCTTCTCGGAACCATTGATCACTTTGGATAGACGCCAATAAGAATCACAGCTTGGAGAAAAGTTGTGACTGTTGTGTTCTTACTTAGAGAGTAAGAACACCAAGAAATGAACTTGTGGTAGAAAGCAACTAGTCTCGTGTCCAAGACGACACACATAAAGCTTATAAGAAAGCCTCGAACTTAGAAAGCATTAAGCTTGAAAGTTTACAGCACTTAAAAAATGTTCGGAGTTTCTGATGAGGTTTTGTAAAATCGTAACCTCTCTTTTGTGAAAACTTCGTCTATTTATAGACGAGTGAGGGGTTTGAAATTATAGTTGTTCAGAGACAATCTGGATGCTGTTAAATCCAGCGTCTCTCTCTTCTGCGAAGGACAGGTTGCTTTCCAGAAAGTTTGCACCTCCTCTTACTTTTCTAACACAGAGTGTTGACATTGTCCTTGGTGTCAGAACGACTCTTTTTATCAGTTCAAGGAATCCAAACTGGTTAAACACCAGGGTCTCCAAATTTTAAGTAATCTTCATTCTTAAAGTATGGTCTTAAAAAAAACATTCCTCTGACTTTGTTCTCTTTGTCTCTATGCACGGATTGGGATATCTTGTAAAGTGGTGTCCTCCAAGCTGGTGACATCTACTAGTTTCTCTGAAGGCGGGAATCTCAAACTGGTAAATTAATTACTAGTTCCCTCTAAGTCCTTGTGCGAATTAAATTGGTAGATTGTCAGTTTGTCTTGATTGATTTTTGTACAAACTATAGCTAACCTAGAAATACTCTAAACTGATAGTTTATATACAATATTTGACACATCAAAACAATTAAAATAATGTAGGATATTTTCTAACAACGTGCTTTTCACCAACATTAGTTAAATCAATTATTATTATTATTTTCCTTCTCGTAAAATCCCAACTTTATTTACGTATGTTTGTAAATAAATAAGACCCTAACTTAAGCAAAAATAATGTGTTGGTTACCAATTAAGTAAAAGGAAAGAAAAAAAAATCTTGGTTCTACATGATTTCTGGACAGAATGTTTTGGTCAAATTATGACACGAGGATTAAATGAAGTCGTTTATAAATTCTAAATTATTAATTGTTCTCGAACAATTTGCAAAGAAAAAGACAAATAAATTCTTCATATTTGAATCTTTAATACACTTTTGGTTTCTTACTATTTATATCATACTTAAAAAGAAAAACTATATTCTATAATAATTTATAGGGATAAGGGTCAATTTAGCCCTCCGACTATTGTCACAGGAATACTTTAGCCCCTACATGACTATTTGACTCAATTAAGCCCTTTTACTATTTGATTTGGTTCAATTTAACCCTTCATCTTAAAAAATTATTGTTTTACCCTGATTAGGAGAGAAAATATATTTGCTTTATGATTTTATCTTTATTTCTCAATTGTTTATTATTTTGTATATTAATTTAGTTTTTTTATTTATACTTTTGATTTATCTAAATAATAAAGTAATAACTGAAATAATAAAATAAATTTATTATTAATTAATTAAAAAACACAAAATAATAATTTTATCTATTAATAAATAAATTTGGTATATAAAACGAAAATATCCATATAATTTTTAGCTAAAAATATGAGTTATTATTGTCAAACATATTTTATTTTAATACTCCAACAAAATTTAGTTAAAACATTTATTATCATGTCATATATTTTTTCAAGTAATGGATATTTGACTTAGATTTGTTGAAATCTTGTCATTACATAATGATATTGTTTTGGGAAGAAGTAAAGAGGAAAAATTAGGTTTTTTTATATTCTAGATAATTAAATTTTTTGGACTAAATAATTAAGGTTTTCGGAATTTTATTTAATCCTTTAATTCTTTGTAGGAATCTCATCCTAAATACCTAATGGTGTGAAATTTGTATTGACTCACACATTTTCTTTTAAATGGACACTAACATGACATTCATGTGGATTATTATTATTTTATTTGACTTAATTTGGATTGAAGAGTTGCGGTTGTAGAACAATGTAGATGTCACCAATGCATTCATCACTTTTCACCCGAGCATTGTGCGGAAACATCTCAACCGTTTCTTCGTAGCTACCACCTCCAAGATCTCCAAGTTTTTGAGGGATTATAGAAATCTCGTGAACCAGTTGACAATGGTTGGTCAGAATGTTTGATCTGAAAGGCCACAACACTACCTCTCCCAAATTTAAAAATGTTAGGCATGATCCCAAAAAATGTGGTCGAACCTTCAAGAACCTTCAAATTTGTATTTGCTCCTAACTACGTCGGCTTGGTGTTAATGTTGCTCGCCGCCGTAGTACCTAACGGTTGCTTAATTGGTGTCACTGCTGCTTGCGGCTTGTTTCTACAGCATCCTCGGCTGCGACAAATTCTTGATCCACATCCTATCTATTACACTTATTGGATTTGTGTGGTGTATGTGGGTCACGACTCGATAATCAAATTTATGGACGATTTATTAAAATGTTTATTAATATTTTGGAAATTATCAATAAATTAACTAATGATAAAAGCATCTTCTGTTCAATTATAAACTCTAAACCAGAAGATCAACAAATTCTTAAAGTGAAGGAGAAAGACTCATCTTTTGTTGGGATAAAATTCCTAGATAGGATAAAATTCCCGAAAATTTAGAAAACTTAGTTTTTCCAAAGAAAAGATCATACATGTGAAAAAAAAAAAAAAAAAGTAATATGACTATTCTAAGATCCTAAACGATGTCAGTACCATTGCATAGTAGTAGTTAGGGGTGTGCACGGTTTGGCCGAAACCGGCCAAACCAAATCAATTTGGTCGGTTTGGCTGGTTTGAGAAAAATGATTGGCCGGGTTGGTTTGAAAATTTTCAAACCGAATGATTTGGTTTGGCCGATGGTTTGAAGGATGAAACTGGCCGTTTCGGCCGGACCGGCCGTATAAATAATATAATTTTAAATATAATAATGATAATAAAATATTATTTGATAGAAAGTTAAAATATCAATTATATTGATATATATGTCCAATGCTTATATTCTTTCGAATTGCAACCCTATAAATCAACTTATATTTCATTGTTTCTTGCAAATATAACATTATTTATTTATTACTTATGTCCTATTTATAATTAATAACAAGCAATATATATTTATATTAGTTTTATTTTGTGTATATTCTTTTATTAATATTTAATAATTAAATTGATATACAAATTTCATTGTTTGCAATATTATTAGTTGAATAATCTTCAAACCGTTTAAACCGGCCGAACCAAACCGTTTTAATATGGTTCGGCCGGTTTAGTTTGAAAGAATTATTTGGCTGGTTTGGTTTGTAAAAATTTTAAACTGCACCTATTGGTTTGGTCCGTACTTTGCCCCTTTAACCGGCCAAACCGGACCGTGCACGCCCCTAGTAGTAATAACATAAAGTTTTTCGTTACCCAAAAAAATCAATTCTATATTTATATTGTTTAATATAATTTAAGCATTTAGTTAATAAGTTAATAACAGGAAGAAGAAAAATGCACTATTTATAATATTTACATATTTAGCCTTTCATTTATTTATTTATTTATTTATGTATACGACTCCTATCCGAAATGTAATGGAAAGGGAACTTGCAATATTGGCATCGACAAATATTGTGTTCACGCCGCCATGTCCACCTGCATGCTTTCACCCACGTGCAATCAAATTGCATTACACCTCTCAAACATAATAAATGTCACATATTAATATTAATAATATGTAAAACTATTTATTTTAAATAATAATTGATACATAAATATTTCTAGCAACTTCAAATTTGATACGACCAAAACCCACTCGTCTGACCAAAGAATTGATCAAACCTACGACTATAGCTAAGAAATTCAAACTCCCCCTCTCTACTACAATTTTATTTTTTTAAATTCTTCCCTATATATAGGCCTTTACATACGTCAAAATCTCTATTTCTTCTTAATTAATTTCATATTTATTTATACAAATTCAAGCTTTCATGGAATCTTTATCCAGATTCCCTTACGGCCAGCTGCCCTTCAAAGAAAATGATTCTCAAGAAATGCTGCCGTCGGCGGAGGTGATGTACAGAGGGGTGAGGAGGCGGCCGTGGGGGAAGTACGCCGCGGAGATTAGGGACTCCACCAGGAACAGCGCCAGGGTGTGGCTGGGGACGTTCGACACGGCGGAGGAGGCGGCGTTGGCGTACGATCAGGCGGCTTTCGCCATGCGTGGGGCGGCGGCGGTGCTCAACTACCCGGTGGAGGTGGTGTGGGAGTCGCTGAGGGAGATGGGCTACGGCGGCGGAGTGGAGGAGGAGGGGGAATCGCCGGTGCTGGCTCTGAAGAAGAGGCATTCCATGCAGAAGAAGTCGGCGTGTAGGAAGAAGGAGGAGCGGAAACAAACAGACGTCGTCGTTTTGGAGGATTTGGGGTCCGATTATTTGGAGGAATTGCTCACTTTGTCGGAAAATTCATGATGTCAACCATATATTATATATACCCCTGAAAAATCGTTTTTTATGGATTCAGAATTAATATATAATTTTCAATTTAGAATTCACTATATCCTCAATTGAGAACTTACTATTGAAATTTTATATTCATGGTTTTATAATATTTCGAACCCTACATTATAATAATCGTTAAAATTTTAGATTGATAATTCATCTCTTGAATTTAAGTCCTAAAATTGATAATAAATTTTTTAATTATTTAGATCATAATATATGCATGAATATTGGATGTCACCAATTTAATTATTTTCTTGCTGTTTTATTTTATGTGGTAATTATTCATGTTGTGTTGCTTCTAACTTAAAAAAGGAAACAAATCTCACTAATAAATCATACTACCTTATTTGTTTTAATAAGAACTTATCTTAATAGTCAACGATACCAACAAATTTTATGGAAAGTTTCCGTAAGTTGGATCTCTAACTCCTAAAAACCCTAATATTACGTACATTTTTCTCTTTTAATTTAGTTAAATTAAATTTAACTTTGTTCAATATTTTTAATTTAAAGATTCCACTTTTTATTACCGTTATGTTTAAGACTAAAAACTTGTATTACAAGTAAATTAATAGATGAAAATCCCCTTTCTTTTCTTATATAAACGTCCTCCATTATATCTGAACCCTCATTATTTTTCTTGCAATATCCTCCATTATATCTGAACCCTCGTTATTTTTCTTGCAATACCGGATAGTTTGAGAAGAAATTGAAATGGGTCGTGCGAAGGTGAGCTTGAAATTGATGATGAGGAAATCACGAATGGCCACCTTTAAGAAAAGAAAAGATTGTTTGACGAAGAAGCTACAAGAACTGACGATCCTCTGCGACGTGGGTGCGTGCATGATCATCTACGATCATGACGAAGGAACCACCTCAATGTGGCCGCCGGAGAAGCCCGATGAAGTCCGCCGTCTCGTCGACGCCTACAAGGGATGTTCGGGCAGTATCAAGTCTCACGGGGTGTCGGATTTCTTTGCGGAGAAGCGGAGGGAAGTGGAGGAGGAAGTGTTGAAACTGCGGAAAAAGAAAAATAGTGTCAAGTACCCGACGTGGGATGATCGGCTGATGTTTATGGATGAATGCCAATTAAGAGGATTGGATGGGGAATTGGAGTTGAAGGCTGAGATCGTGAGATCAAGAATCCAATTCTTGAAACAAGAATTTGAAAAGTCTGTCAATTCCGATTTCACAGTGCAGTTTCAAGAAATCAGCCCTACTCCTGCTTTTGGTGTGATCGATTACGACTCAGCCGCCGCCATGGATTTCATGCACTGCTCTTCAAAGGAGAATCTTGGTGTCTGCTTGGATCAGAATCTGAACTACTACGGTCTCAATGGTCAAGATATGATCTCTAGGGTGATCGATTACGACTCAGCCGCCGTGGATTTCATGCCCTGCTCTTCAAAGGAGAATCTTGGTGTCTGCTTGGATCAGAATCTGAGCTACTGCGGTCTCATTAATGGTGATTACTGTTCTTCAATGGGGAATCTTGGTTGGGTGGATCGGAATCTGAACTACTGCGGTCTCATTAATGGTGATTATATGAATCACTGTTGTTCAATGGAGAATCTTGGTTGGATGGATCAGAATCTGAGCTACTGCGGTTTCGATATGAACCAGTGTTCTTCAATGGAGAATCTTGGTTGGATGGATCAGAGTCTGATATGAACTAGTGGGCTCGCAATGCATGGTGATGATGATGTAGATGATTGTTAGGTTAATATTAATTTGTCTTAGATTAAACTCCAATCCTGTGTTATCTTTCTTTATTTGATACATTAATTCAGTATTTGGATTTTGGAAATTAAGACAAATTTCGTTTAGGAGGTGTTAACCATCAATTTCTTCATAGTCATTTTTCATGGCTTCTAAATGTAATTGTTTATTTTTTGATTAATTAGTCTTTTTAAGAATAATCTTAACCACCCAAATCCCTAATTAACGAAACTTGTCCTTACTTAATCGTCAATTTTAATGTATGGATAAAGATCAGTTTTTTTCTTTTTTAAGAAGAGGATAAAGATCATCAGCTTCATTAATGGATTACTTTTACTAGAACAAATTTATCATGACACACTGAATATTTAAATCAATTAAACCCTCAAACTCTTAATTTACAAAGAATATACACATGACGTAAACTAATTGTCATAAAATCATGAGCAGTTGTAGCTAATGAAATGACGCAGATTTTATTAATAATGTCGAACAAAATTTACAAATGAAAGATGTAAACAAATATAAAAGATTACAAATTCATCCTGTTTTATTACTATAGCTAGCTAGCTAGTAGCAGCATCAAACCAGCAGGCAGCATGCATGCATCAGTTCCAGAGATTGTTTTAGTACCGCCAACAAAACTAATATACGTACGGACCTCATCTGTTATTGCATGGACTTGTACTCTCTCTCACTGGAACCTCCAATTATTCATGTATCATCCAAGTCGAAACTGAAAATTTGTGTACCTCTAGGAATTATGCTCAGAACTTTCAACCAAAACAACAAGAAATTAAAGAATCAACAAATCCATCACTCGTGTGTTTTGGCCACCAATAGAAGACCCACGGTGCCAAAACCTTTTGAGATGGCCTGATTAGAAACACTTCCTGTGCACGATCGAGGGACCCGACTCATCGTATTCAGATTTCGAGATCCACATCTGTACAAACAAATAATAATTGAGTTAGAATAAATTGAAATGAATGAAGTTCAATGGAATCTCAGAGGCGCTTGACCTGTTGGAAGGTGCTGAGAGAAGCTAAGATGGAGCCTCCAATCCAGACACTGTATTTCCTTTCAGGAGGAGCAACAACCTTAATCTTCATGCTACTAGGAGCCAAGGCAGTGATTTCCTTGCTCATTCTATCAGCAATACCAGTGAACATGGTGGTACCACCACTCAGCACGATATTGCTGTAAAGGTCCTTCCTAATATCCACATCGCACTTCATGATGGAGTTGTATGTGGTCTCATGGATACCTGCTGCTTCCATTCCTATCATTGAAGGCTGGAAAAGGACCTCAGGGCAACGGAAACGCTCATTACCGATAGTAATGACCTGTCCATCAGGCAACTCAAAGCTCTTCTCCACAGAGGAACTGGTTCTTGCAGTCTCAAGCTCCTGCTCATAGTCAAGAGCAATGTAGGACAGCTTTTCCTTCATGTCCCTCACAATTTCACGCTCTGCTGAGGTCGTGAATGAGTAACCACGCTCAGTCAGAATCTTCATCAGATAGTCAGTAAGGTCACGGCCAGCCAAGTCAAGACGAAGGATGGCATGAGGGAGGGAGTAACCCTCGTAGATAGGGACCGTGTGACTGACACCATCACCAGAATCCAACACAATACCTATATCGCCAAATAATTACTACCACAACAAAGATATCATCATAACATAGTTACTGATACAAACTTCTTACCAGTAGTACGTCCACTAGCATATAGGGAAAGGACAGCCTGAATAGCAACGTACATGGCCGGAGCGTTGAATGTCTCAAACATGATCTGAGTCATCTTCTCCCTGTTAGCCTTTGGGTTGAGAGGTGCTTCAGTGAGGAGGATAGGGTGCTCCTCCGGGGCTACACGAAGCTCGTTGTAGAATGTATGATGCCATATCTTTTCCATGTCATCCCAGTTGTTCACTATACCGTGCTCAATGGGGTACTTCAGAGTCAAAATACCTCTCTTGGACTGAGCCTCATCCCCAACATATGCATCTTTCTGGCCCATACCCACCATCACACCCGTGTGACGGGGCCGACCCACAATGCTAGGGAATACAGCTCGCGGGGCGTCATCTCCAGCAAAGCCAGCCTAAAAACAATGCCAGAGGTTAATAACATCAACAAAATAATCAAATTCACAAACTTCAGCTCACACAACTTCCAGTTATACCTTAACCATTCCAGTTCCATTATCGCACACCAGTGGCTGGATATCCTCAGCTTCTGCCATCTTATGCTAGTTTCTGAACTAAGAATTTGTCCCAGTAAATACACGGAGCATGCTGATTCTTTTCGTTTCATTAGTGATTTCTCGTCACGCATCATAAACGAATATATACGGAAATAATCAAATAGGAATTGGAACTAGAAAGTAGGAACCGTACACATCCATTTCTAACAAATCAACAGTTCACCTTAAATAAACTAAAAAAGCTTTACAAATACATTAAGACACTAAAAGATATGAAACGGAACGGAGTTGCAAAATGCACATTCAATAATCGCCTCAATTTTTTCAAAATGGTTTTTTTCTTTCGTAAATCATGCGGCTGGTTATTAACGTTATTACAAAGAATTCAACGGAAACACGTGTAAATAAAGCGAACATGATGGATCGTGATGCCGTTGCAGTCAGATTCATCCAACAACCAATTACGATTGCCAAAAACATCAACATGCTATCCGTTTTTTTAAAAATGAAAAAATAAAAAACAAACTGATCGATTCAGAAATCAAATCTCCAATCTCAATTGATTATCAAACCGAGAAATCGTATCACATTAACATAACGATTAAACAGTTAACATGCATACATTTCAATATCCAAATGCATTTCCATAAAATAAAACACTGCAAAATACGTCCAAGTTTACCATAAAATCGAGCAAAATGCAAATGAAAAAACAGAGAAGAATGGAATGAGCAATTTCAATTCAAGAGAGAGGAAGTGAAAAACACCTTGTGGAAAGTGGGGAGAGAAAATTGAAAAGTTAGATAGAGAGGAAGATGCAGTTATTGAAGTGTAATGAAACGGGAAATATATACAAAGAGATGTGCTCCTAAAATTCGGCTTACTTCCCCTTTATTATTCACTCAATTTTTCAACCGACTGCATCGCCACACCCCTCTCCCTATCTTTATGCTTTAACTCTCGTTTTCTCTTCTAATTATTTCTCCAATCCTAACTTAACAAAACCTTTTTTTCCTTTCAAAATTAATATTTTAATGGTGCTGCTAATTAACACTCCAAATTAAGCACACATTGTAACACTTTTCTTTTCACATATACTTAAATCAACTAGTAGTAACCAACAAAGGAAAAAAAAAAAAAAAAAGAGCTACTAATAACTTTTAAATTGAATTGATATTATTATATAATTTTTCTGATTGAACGAAATGCAATTAGAATTAAATGGGAGCAGCAAATGATATAGTGCCACGTGTTGATCCAATGTTTGAAGGGGAGATGTATTAGTAAGATGGGACGTACATTTGCAAAACTAAGCATGAGTTGATCCGTGAGTTCACATGCATTGGTATGAGAGCTGGGTGATTTTAGTCTGGAAAATTTGTACGTATATTTGCAAAACTAAACATGATAAAAGCAGGATCCATGAGATTATGACTGAAGATCAAGGAATGATGTAATGGCAGACATTCGAAATTGCAAGAGAGAGCTTAAAAATAGAGCCTCTCTTTGGTATACAACCAGTGAGTCGGCGTTGGTTTGCTCCCGAACGAAGTACATTTCGAGTGGATGTGAATACTATGTTTAATGAGGGAACGAATTACTTTAGTGTTGGAGTTATCATCAGGAACAACAAAAGAGAGGTTGTTGCAGCAATGACCCACCCAGGTGCACATCCCCGATCAGTGGCACGAGGCAAAATCCTTGCGATGGTCGCTGGTATTACTTTTTGTCTGGAGCAGTGATATCTCATTTTGCTATTTTTACTGATTCAATCATGCTGCGAGAGCATTTAGTGGAAATGATGATGGTGGTGATCAGATTCCGAGGGAACTGCGCAGGATGATGAAAAGGGATGAGGAAGGCTCTTTTTCGGGAATTTTTCATGCATATACAAGTGCAACTAAGACAGCTTATCATGTTGCACATTTTGCTAAATATCTTTCTTCATAGATGACTTGGAGATCTGATTTTCCAGATTGGCTTACTGATGTGGCCAATTTGGACAATCTTTGATTTATAAAAGCTTGAGTTTTTTTTTTTTTTTTTACATGTCCCGTGTAAAAAAGAAAATGCAAAATGGGGCAAGTGTATTAGCTTGCATTACATGTTATCTCGTATATAATTGAGTACAGATTGCCATCATCAAGTATTATTAGAATGTTACACATGCACCAAAGAAAAGAAAAAATATAATGTTTTTATCTCTTAATATTGGCTACTGATTATTTATGCATAATACTGCTAAAATAAACAGATTTAAGTTCTGAGGGGTTTTGAATAGATTGATTCATATATAAGATAAAAAGAGAGACAATTGAGTTTATATCACTCCCTGCATGATTTCCCATGGCATACCTTATCATCAAATGAGTGGTCGGGAAAACCATGCAAGAAACATATTTTAAAACAAAATACAATTTCAGAACTTGCTCCAAACTAAAAGGCAGCAGGCAATCAAATAATCCAAAGAATCTATGACTATTTCATACCAAGGCTTCAGTCCAATCCACATATGCTGGATCTGTCCAAGGAGAAGGGCGGAGGCACACGTGAACCTCGTGCTCTTCGGGTCCGACACGATGTTTTGGCACGAGAATCTCGAGCGTAGTCCCAGTTGCGTCACCATATGCCTCCAGTTTGGCATCCTCTGGGATGCGCGTAGGAAGAGAAATCTCCCTGATGAACTCCCCTTGTGGGCAGTGCTCGGGTGCTAAATCAGTCAGCTTGAATGTCCTGTCTTTTCTCTTAATGATAGGCATACAACCAGTGCTCACACAGAATATCTTAACGATCCCATGCGAGAGAGTGTTCCTCCAAGTCACTTTCACCCTGTGTAGATCAGCAAATGGCATGCTCACCACAATCAAGAATCCCTTATCATCCTCATAGATAGTTTTGGCAGCTGTCACCGGACCATATGCGCTCCTCATAACTCCTCCAAATTCGCTTAGCCAAGATGGCTCAATGACATGTATGTCCAGAACTCTATCCTGGGAGTCACTTCCCAAATCGTAATCATCATCACTTCCATGTGGAAAGAAATTCTTTTTACGCTTACAGCCAGCTGCCTTAGGATCCATTCCTTCCCCATTCAGATGATCACGCGGCTTGGCTGACAAATTCAAAGCAGAACCATTGAGCAGTTTCTTCACCTGTGGATTCACATTGCCTTTCAATTGTAAAGGTCGCTCAATTTCAAACTCTACAGTCGAAAGATTTCTCCATGACCCAAAATCACTGGCTTCAAGAGGGATTGAAAAATTAATGTCTCTGCCAGTCAACTCCTTCCACCTCTTCCGGTCTTCCTCGTCAAGTCCTGCAAGAGTAGGTGATCGAACAATCTCAATGCCATGAACACACTGGGGGTTAGAAAGGCCTCTATAATGCTTCCTCTGCATCCTATGAGATCGAACAAAACCCTTCTCCACACTAAATGGGAAGGGGCGCTCCCCTTGGCGTGAATGTCCATTCATATAACTTCTCAACTGCATCTTCCCCAAAGCATTCTCCGGCCTCTCCTTAAACACCCACATGTATATATTCTCCATATCATGTTGCACCAAGAAAACTTCCAACTTCAAATCTGACTTATCATACCCATCACATCCTCCATTAGCCTCCCGTGCAACCTTCCCTTTAAACTTCTCATTCAAAGCAGGCCTAAAGTAGAAACTAAAGAAGAACCATGCCCCCCACACACTGTCAAGTCGCTTAGCATTTGCACACTTTTTCCCAACCTTAGACACACAATTAACATTCATTTCAACATCATAGTTCTGAGGCGCAAGGCTAACCTCTAACATTTCACAAGCATCATTCCACGAATGTTGGGGAGGGGGGCTGGGCTCGGCACAAAGGGGTAGATTGATATCTGGTGGGAGGTGTAAGAGATTAACGGACAGGTTGAACTCTCTCAACCTCTCATCCTGAGTCGATGAACTCGAATCCATAGATAAGAGGGTGGACAAATGACTGCTTTCCATGGATAAATTTGTGAGTAAATTATCACTAATTTGCTCTTTTGTGGGCATTCTTTTGCGAATTTTCGGGTGGAATCTGCAGTCCCACCTCTTTTTCCAACACTTAACCACATGAGCAGCTCAAAAACATCTTCATAAGATTTGCATCCAACCCAAAGAAAATAACGACTGTATATGTAAACCCTAGCCCAACCAAACTAAAGCAATTCGAAGCATGACCAACAAAATCACACCAATCGTGATCCACAGCGACAAACGAGGCAAACACACACCACCAAACCGAATCTAAACAATTGAAGCCAGATTTATCAACTGCTCAATCTGTAATCAGGATTAAAAGAGGTAACGCCTCATTGACAATAGCAGTAGCAGCCCGGAAAATAAGCAGATGAAGCATAAAATCAAGAGAAAGTAAAAGAATACCTCAAAGACAATGGAAGGGAGAGAAAGAGAGAGACGGTGGGAAGGAGGGAGGAAGATGTTGAGGGAGCGACCGACCTGCACCAGTTGGAACCGCCATGTAGAAAACCTGACGCCGTTAATTGACGGTGGGTGTGAAAGCGTGACAAATTAGCCGTCTCTCATTAGGTAATGGGCCAAACCAAATTGGATGAAAGTAGGCCTGAATTCTGACTTGATAGAATTTAGTGGCCTTTTATTTAAACTATTCTTTTTAAATCAAAATAAAGTGTAAATTGAATTAAATTCGCTTTTTCTAATATTGAAAATGCAGTTGAAATTTCTATGGATGACATAAAATGATAAAATAACAACAGCAATAATGTCACGCAAACAAAACTGAATCTAACTTTGAACATTTTTTTGGGGTGATAGCCAGTAGCCACCACCAGTCGAAGTAGAAACAAAATTCTCAGAATTTCTTTCTTCAACGGCAAAATCTAAGCAATTTTCTCTTCCGTCGATGGGGGCAGTGCAAGTGTTACTTTATGGAAAAAACGAGTCGAATGGATCAAACAAGACTCCTCTGTTTAAAGACCTCAAGCATTGCAGTGCCTATCTTTGCAGGCGATTCGATCACGGTGACGCCCGCTTCTCTTAGAGTCTTGATCTTGTCTTGTGCAGTACCCTTGCCTCCTGATACGATGGCTGCATATTCAACCACAACATGCTCAATCTACCTCTGCCTATTTCTCGAAATTCTTATTAGTAATATGATTCTTTTGATGTGTAATGACACTCGCTAAACAGAATACAATACCTCCTGCATGCCCCATTCTTCTACCAGGAGGAGCAGTGAGTCCGGCAATAAAAGCAACTACTGGCTTTTCAGTACCACTTTCCTGTTAACCAAAAAACATAAAAAAGTGAATTCAGGTTCTTCTCAAACAGTAATGGCTAATTATTAATTTGAAAATTTCCAAAAATATAAGGTTGAAGCAAAAGAAATATAACTCAGAACTATTAGTTAGATATAAGAAAAGTAATATTATCATCCAACAACTAGTGATTATTTACAGCTGGCAACAAGTTGTATAGAGGAACCCAGATTTTTTAACATGAATAATATGTAACAAGTGAAGGCCAAAAAAGAAAAACTCATTCAGGTCCTAGAACTGCTCTTCACGGAACAATAGCTTCTTTTGACACTTTTTCTATAACTTAAAAAAACATACAGACAATTGGCCACAAGGCCCAAGAAAGGGTAGTTACAATCATTCTGTAACAAGGGTCGATATAGTTATAGAAACACAACATCAATGGATCAAATTTAAAATTCAAGAGTAATATCCAAACGGATAATATGCTTCAAAACTTAAAAACAGAGAGGGATAGTTATTGTAAGAGAGCCAGAACATATTTATAGGGATTTTGGATTGGATTGGAGTGGATGGTCATAAAGCTTGGCTTAGGCTGATTTTGTGTGGTAATGAGGCTATAAAATAACTTCTCCAATAACTCAAAACAGCAAAGAATAGTTCATTTTGAGACCAACTACAAAAGCTCCATCAGAAAAACCCAACTACAATATGAACTTATTACACCTTTTACAAGGTGTGCCTATTGTGTTTCTATTTTTTCGATTCTCCAAATACAAAACTAACAAATCTTGTTGCAACAACCATCAAGTTGGATCATGCTAATGCATACATCTTTTCTCTACTTAAAAAAAAAAAAGTAAACTCAGGAGGCCCCTCACCTTTATGAGGGCAGCAGCATCCTCCTCTGCAGTGCCACCTATCTCACCAATAAGAACGATGCCTGAAATTAAAAAAATATAATTCACTTTCTAGCAGTTCCAAAGTAGTCAGAGAGGCCAGCTAATTAGCTCACAAATACTATGTATCAAAAATAATTGCAAAAATAGTAATGAGAGGGAGAAGATACAACAAGTCCAATAGTCATACAATGATATAGATATAAACTACTAAAATAATGAGCATAAAAGCTCAAGAATTTTATAAATACCATGTAGAGAAAGTAATGAGAGACCAATGCACTTCACTCTATTAAAGCTTAAACGAATTTCATATTCTGAGTGCACTCTCGTAAATAGAGCTTTATGTAATCATTAAATCAAGAAGAATATGACGGGGATACATCATCCATTTAGAAATATAACTGACTTAGAGAATTTCATCATAATCTGATATAGTAGTGCTATCACATTCCTGTACTTGCTAGAGAAACACGAGTATGGTAACTGCAGCGTAAGGATCATCCCACTGCAACACTATTAATATAGACTTCCAAATAAATGTAACGATTAAAGATTCAGATTAACACTGATTATGTGGTTTTCAAAGCTTTGTTTCATGATTTATGATAACCCAAATGGTCAATGATACAGTTCCATACAATAAACTGCTCACAGTCTATTAGCTTGAAGATGTACTCCAAGATGAGGTAGACCCTCAGAAAGCTTCACTAAATGGGTTTTCAGATTTTTTTTCCTGGGTTTTATTTATAATTAGAGTTGATATTTCTTCAAATTCGGTAAAATAAGTAAATGATCAAAGAACAACGAGTCATTCATTATCAAGGAAATATCCGGAGGACAAGTTGTTCACTATACAAAGAATATACAGCATAAATGTTGCTGGATGTTTAGAGATGTCATCTCATGCTGTAAGATTGCTATAAAGAATGCAAACCAAAATTTCATTCTCATCCATGGAATAGGTGGGAATGGAGAATAAACAAGAATAGATTGATTTTACCTTCTGTCTGAGGATCCACAAGAAACTTTTCTAGGCAATCAACAAAATTTGTTCCATTGAAAGGATCACCACCAATTCCCACACATGTTGACTGCCCAAGGCCAACGGCAGTTGTTTGGAAAACCTATGAAAAGTATAATGAACATTAAGTGACAGAACATAAAGAAATATGTGCTGCAAACAACAAGTCGTGCCACCAAACTCTCATACCCCCTTCCGGATTCTAACAGTCCATCTAAAAACTCAATCTGTGAGGTGAGGAGGTTCTTTCTCCAGCAGAAAAGACCTCTGACACTGGATTAATATTAGATATGGCATTTCATTTCTTTCCATGGTTATAAGTGTTCATTGTTTGGGCTGTCACAGCTGCACCTATATCTATTTATAAAATTAAATATCAATAACAGTGTGAAGCACCTTTCGAGTTGGTTGGAAATGAGAATGAAGGAGCTATGAGAAATTAGGTAATTAAGTAAAATAGGATAAATTACTCTGCAGAAGGATAATGGCTCTTGACATGAAACATAATGGATGCATATGTTGCCAACTTACATATTTTACTTTAAACCGTATCTCATTCAGAAATTGGCACTCGACAAATCATTCGGGTTTTGATAAATGAAGGCTACAGATAGTTAAAATGAAATTCAGCTTAAAACAGCCACTTTCTAAAGAAAGACTTAAAAAAAATCAAGAGAAAGTGATATTTACAAAGTACAAGTTTGAACATTTCTCACCGCTTCATAAGTCAATGTACCAGATCGGGAAACAATTCCAATACGTCCTGGTTTATGAATATATCCAGGCATAATACCAATTTTGCATTCACCAGGCTTGATAATACCAGGACAATTAGGACCAATGAGGCGAGTTTTTGACTGCTTGTTTAAAGCAGCCTTCACACGAACCTGCGACCAAGCAAACATAACCTGTAAAGTGCTAGAAAATTGAACTAAAAGGATAGAACAATGACCATGAGCTGCATGCATTGGACTAAGCAATGATAACCTTTCGTGGTTATATAATCTAAAAATAAATGCATCACAAGATTATTGTGGAATATATGCATATATGTAACAAGTGAAAATCTTCAACAATTCTTATGAACCAATTAATTACAATTAAACCAAATCTTGACCAACATATACGTGATGATCATGTTATGGTTTCTGAATTCATGCAAAGTCATAAAATATCAGGAACTGGAACTGCCTACATACTCATCACTTCTATTTCATCTTTATTCAATAATGAAACACAAAAATGCAGACAACTGAAATAACCATGTCATGCTGGGGTATGCCCTCCGTAATGCATACAACCAAATCCAGTTCAGCCTCCATTGCCTCCAAAATTGCTTTAGCTGCGAAAGGTGGAGGGACGTAAATCACTGATGCATTAGCCTTTGTTTCAGCTTTGGCTTCTGCGACAGTGTTGAAAACAGGGAGTCCTAGGTGCTCCGTTCCACCCTTTTTAGGAGTAACTCCTCCAACCTACAAATGCAAAAAAATAAATAGGAAAATCACCAATTAAACTACCATAGCTTATCTATACACACAGCATATGAATAACAAATTTATATCTGTTTTTTTTTTAGAGATAAACTTTATAACTGATAACTTGACCCTAAATGTTAATTATCATCATAAGGTTCCCAGATAATGGAGGTTTATACAATGAACATTTTCTTCACCGAGATCCACACACAGAGTAGTGAAGTCCAAAAAAATAAATTAAATTAATGAAATACAAATATGCAAATTTGTGGGCACGAAATATCAGAAAAAGGCGAAAAATACCATTTTGGTGCCGTACTCAATGGCCTGCTCGGTGTGGAAGGTGCCATTTTTTCCAGTGATGCCCTGGCAGATGACGCGGGTGTTTTTGTCGACGAAGACGGCGGGAGGAGGAGGAGGCGATCCAAAATTGCGGTGCTGCTGAAGCTGCTTAGGGCAAAGCAGCCGTGACGACAGGCTGCCGAACAGTTTGGTGGCTTGGCGCGCCATGGATTCGATTCTCTCTCTCACACTAATCTATGATTGGATCCAATCAATCAATTTCCCGCAACAGTCGACTGAATTGTCAAGGTTTCGCCAGGAACTGAGATTTCAGAAAATCTAATAATTCGCAAGTATAATTATATTGTATTGGAAAATTTGATCCTTGAGATTCAATAAAAAAGTCATTCTCCCTCTTTCTTTCTTTCTTTCTTTCTTTCTTTCTTTAATTATTCTTTTAATTTTAAATTGGTCTTTAGTGATGCCCAAATCTAATTGGAACCAGTCGAACCGGCCCGGCCTGGTGGTTTAAGGAATCGGTCTGGAATCGGCTATCACGGTTTAAAAGCAGAATTGTGCACTTATTTAGCCGGGCCATTTTCGGTTCCAAAAATTTAAGCCCGCAGAACCGTCGGTTCCGAATCGGGTGAATCGGCAATTTTTTTTCGAATTTCGTGCTGGTTCGAACCGGAACTGGCGATTCAAACCGACTAACAATGTGACCGTTGGTCAATCCAACGGTTGGATTTGCCTCGAGATTCGTGGGAACCGTCGAACCGACCTGAAATCGGCGGTTCCCAACGGATATTTTTTCAATTTTTTTTTATCTTCCAAAATTACTACTATAAATACACCCCTCCATCACTCATTTTCACCACATCTCACTCTCAACTCTCAATCTTCTCTCATTCTCAATTCTCAAGTTTTTCTTGCTCTTCAATTCATTAGTGTGCTCAATTAGTTTTAATTAGTATAGATTATTTTTTCATAGTTTAGTCTCCTAAATTCCTATTCTTCCTTCAATTTCATTCATAAACATGTCTTCTTCATCATCTCGTGCTAATAAAGGAAAGGAAGTATATAAGGGTACTAGAAGGGGTAGTTCATCATCTCGTCGTCGTTCATCTTCCGTCAATATTAGGGATAATGATGATACATCTAATCTCACTTCCACTCATCATCATTTTTCTTCTCATCATTAAAATGTCATCCATTCTATATTTGATGATGAGACATTTGCTCAACAACAACAATTTAAGTAATATGACGCACATCTATTGAGGCAACAAGAGGAGATCCTAGCCAATGTCTTACAAGGAGGCGGAAGTCAAAGTAATGTACATTCTGATGACAATGAAGGTGAAGAATGTGACAATACCGAATAAGTACCACCAACACAAGATCAAGAGGAGGAGGAGGCAACTCAAGGACAAGGTAAGCAAGGTAAAGTTTAAAAGTCTACTCTTTTTACTAAACATTATCGTACAGTTAAGTGTAAGAATCAAAAAATAGATATGCTCGAGCAATTTGACATTTTTTGCAATTATTGTGATAAAAAAATATAAATTTACCGTCGGCGGTGTCTACGGTTCCTATCGACGCCACGTCCTTCAAAAGCATCCACGCGAGGAAGGTATCCCTCAAACTCAAACACAACTCGGCCCTGGGTTTTCTTCCCAAATTAGTGGTAATTACCCTTCTCATTATACATTTACTTTTAATGAGACTAAAGCTAAATAAGAAATGGCTAAATTTGTATGTGTAGAGTCTCTAGCATTTCAATTTGCTGATTGCATTCATTTTGAAACTGTTATGAAGCATTATCAATCTGCTGCTAAAAGAATTGCACGTACAACTGTGACTAGGACTATTAGAACTTTAGTTAGAAAATATAGAGAAAATTTCAGAGTTGATTTGCGCAAACTTGATCGTAGACTTTCTATTTGTTCCGATATTTGGAAAGATTGTGTTGTTAAAAACTATTATATGGGTGTAACTTGTCATTGGATAGATAATTCATGGAATTTAAATAAGTGAATAATTGCATATAGAAAATTTAATAAAGATCATACTGCAAATAATATTGCTAGATTAATTATAAAAATTACACATCAATATAGAATTCATGAGAAAAAATTTTCGATAGGATTTGATAATGCTAGTACTAATACTGCTGTTGTTAGGGGACTAATTATCGAATGTAATCCGGTTCTACAAGGTACATATTTTCATTGTAGATGTATATGTCATATACTTAATTTAGGTGTACAAGATGGCATGCGAGCTATTAGTGATGCAATTGAACCAATTAGAAATTATGTTTATTATATACATTCTAGACCTAAAGTAGCAAATAGATGGGCTAGATTTTGCAAAAGTAGAGATTTAGTACCAAAACGTTTCCCTACCGATTTAAGTACTAGGTGGAATTCTACTTACGAAATGTTAAATGTTACTTTTGCATATAAAGATCAATTAGTTGAGCTTTTTAGAAATGAAGTTGATGATGATATTAATATTTTAACTTCTCATTGAGATGCATGTTTTGAACTGAATGAATTGTTACAAGCTTTTTGTACTGCAACTAAAGATTTATCGGGTGTTTATTATCCTACTTCTCCACGTGTTTTATAACATTTTTGTTTTATTGCTGCACAATTAAATGTTTGTAGTGCTTGTGAAAATTTAAAATATGTTGTTTATGAGATGGTCAAAAAATGGTATAAATATTTTAAGTATATTCCCGATGTATTTTTGGCTATCAAATACTTAGATCCTAGTATGAAATATGTTGGAGTTGGTAATTTAATTTGATGCATATTATGCTTTTTTGTATGTCTTTTTATGTAGGTGATGAAGAGAGTCACCTAATGACTCATGTAGAGTTAGGGCTCCCTAACGTCGAAGACATTAAAAGTAATCTTAATATTACTTTAGAAGAAGTTTAATCTTCTTATTCTAACTCATATGGCCACTTAGTGCAAAATCTTAGACCCCAAACATCACATAGTTCACATTTTGGTAGCTCTTCTAATTCTACCTCTAGTTCTAGTTCTAATCCATTTTTAGCCAAATTACAAATTATAATGACACAAAACACTTTAGGAACTAGTGCCTCGTAAGTTAATGAACTAGAGATATATTAGTTGGAAATGTATATTAGTGATTGTTTGTAGGAGGATGGCACTGTGGATTTGTTGACATGGTGGTCGAGGCGACAACAACAATATCCAATTATGTGCATGATGGCGAAGGAGTTCTCGGCGGTTCCGGCTTCGACGGTAGTGTTGGAGCAAGCACTTAGCGTTGGAGGATACGTCTTGGATGAGAGGCGATCGAACTTGACTCCTCAAAACCTTGAGGCCCAAATATTACTTAAAGATAGGACAAAAGCGGAGATGAATGCTCAAGAGATGATTGGAAATACATCATAGATGACGAGGAAGTCTACGATTCCGATACTAGTGCAAGTACCAATGCAAGCGATGGTCTTGGAGATGCGGATTTCGACTCTGATTAGAGCCTCAAAGGCAAGTAAGGTAAGCGAACTACGTGGGCTTTGATTCCCTCCGGTAAGGGATACGTAGGCAACTTAATTTTAAGGTAAAAAATTAAGTGCAAGCACTTTCAATTAACCCCTCCCCGCCCCCTAATTATTATTTAATCAATAATTCAATTTTAAAAAAATATTACCAAATTTTTTTATAAAATTTTTTAAAATTAAAAATATATTTGTGCTTCACTTCTCTCATCGAATTTGTTATATATCATCAAAAATTTTATAAGTTATTGAAACTGTAATATTTAATTTTAAAGTTTTTGTTTTCAAAACTTGCTCTAGTAAATAGCAAGAAAGATAGATAAAATATTATCTATCTTTCTTGCTATGTATTAGAGCAAAATTTCAAAATAAAAACTTGAAAATAAAATATTCAATAACATTTGTTGGTCCCGAAATCAGATGGCAAGACTGTACAGCGGAAGGTATATAATATGCAGCGGAAGTAAATATGACAGTTGCACTTGTTCGGCAAAAATAGAGTATAGTCAGTTTTGTGTGTTTGGAAGACTTAAGCTTAGTCCTATCCTGGTAAAGTCAGTTTCACAGTATATACTCTTCAATAATTAGAAGTATTGAAGTTTTCAAAGTCAGTTTGCGAAATAGAAAAACAGAGCAAGAATGTGAACAAAGCTGTAAAGAGCACACATGACTTATTGTGGTTCGGATCTCAATATCCTACATCCACTCTTCAGACCCAAGGTCTGGATAATTCACTAAGTAAATACAAGCCTCCTTACGATTTATACACAACCCATTGGCTCCTCCGTCTTTCGGTCTGTTGTGACACTCGCCTAGGAACTCCTTGTAGACTTAGTCTTCAGGTTGAAGTGAGGACGACACCCCACAGCCTTCTACCCGGTGGTTGGATGTTTACTTGTTCTTCCCAGAACTCAGGTGGTTGGCATACGCCCGTGAGAATCAGAATCCCAGACTAGGAAACTGACTGCTATGAATATATCTCAGAAAGATATATTCACCAAGAAGAGCTTCAGCTTACAGCTTCAGCCTCGTGCTAGGAGAAGTTAGCACGGTGGGTAACTTGAGTCGGAGACTCAAGTCTCGTGTTAGAGAACACGAAAACTCAGAGAGATGGCCTGGTAGAATGCCCTTTGTCTTATGAAGATTTTTTGGATTTCGTAACTATTTAAGGTTGAGGGGCAAACTTTTATATAGAGGAAGACCTTTGGCAATTTAAATTTCTATCCGTTAGACTCATAAATCCAGACGTTAGACTCATGAATTATATTGTCCAATCGTAGCTCATACCTTAGGTCTCTTTTATGCTCTGCTCTGCTCTGCAGCATCAGTGTACGATACACTAACTTTATATCAAACTTCTTTTTAGCCCGAGGAATCCCAGTTTGGATAACCTCGTACTGACTTGGACATATATGAAGGTCTGAGTCTGACTGAGCTTCGATATCTTTCGAATTGCTCAATCTTTAAAGGTAGAGGCTCTTATACTGACTTTTGAGAGTCAGTACAGCTTAGCCTTCATACTGACTTCCCAGGGTCAGTATGGAAAACGCCCTCATACTGATTTCTCCTTATCAGTATGGAAAACCCTTGAACTGACTTCTCCATAGCCAGTTCGGGAAAGCCCTCATACTAACTTCTCCTGGTCAGTATGGATGAACCTTAAACTAAGTGCTCCAACACAGTTTTGGGTCAAGGCTAGGCTTGATGATAGTCAATTCTCAAATATTCTCTTTTGCTTGGTCTTCAGTCTAAGTTCTATTACAACTCGATCGATCCTATACAAGGATTATAGTTTAAAACTATAGAAACTGGAAAAACTAACTAAGATGGATTATAATCTTTGACCCACCAAAACTGATAGGTTTTGTATACTGAAAGCATTTATTACAATGAGTATACAACGGTTTATTTCTCCTATCTGTTAACAATCTTACATGTGTGAACAATGGTATCCTCTTGTCTCACCGATAGGGACGATCATACGGCGTGTTGT
>JAPKLW010002048.1:41502-83699 GCA_026898455.1 Plectranthus barbatus
ACATTCCCTGAGGAGCTCAATAACATTCATCGTGCCAAAGTCCTGCATGCTGATTAAGTTCAGGCACGAGTGATAAGGTTTGAGTGGTACTACTCAGGAATTATAAGATATTAATTAATTGTAGTTAGAGCTTGTCAGAGGCTCTGATTAATTAATGGATGTCCGGTAACCTTAAATATGGGGATTCTCAATTATGCAGCCCGTTCTCATAACGTGGTAATAAAGGGGTAGATCAGTATTAATTCGCTGGTGAAAAAGAATTAATATTAATTAATTAATTGCTTCCTGGGTTGTGGACATGAGAATTAATTAATTTATAGGCCCACTATATTATTTGCATTAGGTCCCAGGACTTGCCAAATTAAATATGCTGAATTGAGCCCAAAATGGCCCACTATGGTTTCCAACCCTAGGTCTATAAATAGACAACTCCCTCTCATAAGTTGTAACACAGTTGAAACACACTAAACCTAGAGAGAGAGGAGGCGCCGTTTTTGGTAGAGAGGGAGGAGAATTCTGATTCTGGTCCTGCTCAGATTACAGATCTACGGAGTCCTCACCAGTAGTAGATCTGAACAGCATTGGGACACAACCCTGAAGATCTAATCTGGAGAACATATTTTTCTTTTCTTCTCCTTTTGTTTTTTGAATTTATTCTTAGAAATTAGATCTCTAATTTCTACTTCCGTAGATTAATTCGAATCGCGTGGTTGAATTGGATTTGGAATTCGAACGCGAAAGATCGGTTCAGACTCGACGGAGTTATGGTAAGCCCTATATCCACAAATCTTTGTATTAAATTCATAGGAGCATGCTAGGTTTTTGAGAATTTTAATTATGTGCAATAACCATAAATCGATTCGGTTCAGTTTGGTTTGGTGATTCGGTTCACGGAAAAACCCTACAAAACAACAAAAAGTAAGGAATGATTTCTCTAACAAAAATCTTAACAATTTTCCCCTTTTTGGTGTGGTCAAAGCCATCTAGAACCTAAGCCGATGAGGTGTGGATAACTTTAGAGTTTTTACAATTTTGACAATTTGTCGCATAAACTCATAATAGTTCCCCCTCTATATCAGCTTTTTACTTAAGATCTTCTCCTTATAAACTTGGAGAGATATTGCTCGATTGATTTTTCTAGTCAGTTTAGAGCAATTCGAATCTTAAGAAGGGGAGAGAGAGTTATAAGTCTGCTGATTACACTTGAGTGTGTAAGTTCAGTGTTTGAAGAACGAAGACCTTTGTTGGAAAAAAAAAGATTGTCATCAACAAGTCAGTTTACCCTTTAATAATTTTCATTACGAGTATAGGGATAAACTAACAAAAAGAAAGCTCATATGCAGCTTGTTGTAGGCCACCGGGGAGCTGGCGTGCCCACTTCCCGTCTCCGTCACCAACCACGGACACGGCCCGATCAACGCGTTCTGACTCTCGAGTAGGAGAGGGAGGAGCAGCGCCAGTGACAGCTCCGCCAGCGGCAAAGGATACGATGAGGGATACTACCGATGAGCAGGGGACTGTATTCTTCGGTGGAGAGAGCTCGGGTTCCGTTGAGCCGGATTGGGCTCAGTATTTGGCATTCATCCAACAGCAGCAACAACGTGCATTCATGCAGCAACTGACTACCTTCATGGAGTAGCAACACACTTCCTTTGAGGAGATGTGCACGACCATCGAGGGAGTGCACACTTCATTTGAAGAGGAGCGAGTGGTCAACACAACCCATCAGGAGTCAGTTGATGCGCAACTGTAGCACTTGACAGGAAGGATAGACGAGATTTATCCCTACATTGAGCCTATGACCACATATCAAGGATGGAGGCGGCGGAGATTGGATGATGACACTGGCCCGTCCAACCAGTCTTGAGGTACCGTTTCTCCTTTCGAGTCTGATTTTCAAACTTTTTCTCTCTTTCGAGTGAAGCAAACTTGGGGGGATGAAGACGTGAAAAAGGGAAACATTTTTATTGCTTTCTTTTATTTAGTGCTTTCTGTTTGATGCATCTTAGGTAGGAGTCGTGTTTACAATTGTTGCATAGTGTAATTAGTTAGTAGTCTTGTCATTTTAAGAGCTTTGGACCTAGGACAATAGGAACTATTTGATTATGTTGGTTTGAGAATTTGACTCGTCCTCCCCTGAATGAAAATAGTTGGTTTATGATTGATTATTTACCGATATGGAATGAAAGTCTGTGTGATAGAGTAGCCAATTATAGGAGTTATTTGTTTGATGAGTCACTCTCTGAAGCATGAATTGTGCATGATAGACTGTTTGAATTGGATGATTGTTGAAGAGTAACAAAAATTTAAACATGTGTGAGAATTTGAGCCTTAATATTCGTTTGATGTGGGACAAGGCCTTTACCAATAACCCTTCTGGAATTTGATGAGTTTCTCTCTCGAGGTTGCATGACTGTAGTAATAGGGTGAAAGTGCTACAGGCATGTTCTTTCATAACCCATTCCCCATACACTAACCATTGATTATCTCCACTCGTAGCCCATTTGAGCCTTGAATGAATTTTCTTTGATTTAGAATGGTTGATAAACGTGAGGTATAGGTGGTTGGACAGTAGGGATTGTCGGGATTTTATGTGAATTTGTGGGATGAGGAAAATTAGTTTCCCAAGGATGAAAATGAAGTAAGGTCCCAAGAGTGAAAAAAAATGAAAAAAAGAGTGAACATGAGTGCATAAAATAAATAGATTATGTAAGTTCACAAAATTGGTGAAAAGAAAATTGATGAATGATGAGAAGGGACCTTAGAAGAGAGAGAGAGAGAGAGAGAGAGAGAGAGAGAGAGAGAGAGAGAGAGAGAACAAGTGATTGAGATTTTGAGGAGTTGATGTGGTTATGGTATGATTGGTGTGTTGTTATATTGGTAAAATCTTAAGTCGCTTAGCCAAAAATATCCTACATTTTAGGTAAGCCACATTATAACCAAATTAAGACCTATTTGATTCCCTGAAAAACTACACTATTGAGTAGTGGGGAGATGAGAGATTTATCAAACCTATGGTAAGTGTGAGCTTTGGCCTTGAATTGAGAAAAACACTTACCCATAAACAATTGAGCGATGAGTGCAAACAAGTGCCCTGTGAGGTTCCTCTTCAATGATTTGAAAATTTGAATTATGTTTGGATTGTGTGATTTATGTGAATGAGTGCTACTTGGATAGTAAAGTGACTTGTGAGGCATTGCACACTTGTATCTGCATTTGATTTGAATTCTTGTCTGTGAATTGATCGAGGATGATCAATAGTTTAAGTTTACGGGAGTTGATAAGTTCGTATTTTCACTAACTTATCAATGAGTTCTTTGATTGTTTTTTTTCTCATGCATGAAAGGGTCTTCGCACGTATTATGCTCGTGGTGGTGTGTTTTGCATGTTTAAGGTTGAAATTGGCTAAGTATGGAAGACAAGGCTCATGGGAGCTTTGGTTTCGACCGACGCATACCCGCGTCGGTCGACATAAAGACATCCAGGTCGTTCGAGGCAAGGCAAGCGTAGTATCGATGCAAGAAGTTCCACGTCGATTGATGCCAACTTGCGTCAGTCGACGTCCACCTGCCAGTAGCGATCATCGTGAGGTCGAAGTGGGGGTCAAAGCGAGTTTCCACGTCGATCGACGTGGTATCACGTCGGTCGATGTCGACCCATATTTATGAGGATTTGAGCATGAATTGGAAGATAGATTTATATCACTTTTCCTAGGCCTACTTGGATACACTTACCACCATTATAAATAACCCTTAGTTTTGAAAATTAGGACTTATGAATTATTTTGAAGACTATTTTCCCAGCAGCAATTGTAACCTTTTGGAGTTATTTGTGAAGTTTATTGTGTAGAGATTTCGACATCAATTTCTACATTCGAGTTTGACTATGCATATGAATTTCAGGTTTTATTGTTTCTTAATAATATCTGTCATGATCATGTGTAACTAAACTTTCAATAGATTCTAGGGTTTCGAACTGGTATGCGTGCATGTTAGATTAATTGAATTAAATTATCTTTCTGGTCGTAGTTTATGAATGCTAGGGTTTAATTCACAATCTTAATTTACTGGCCATGTTTTATGATTGATTAGTTGATATTTAAAGACTCAAAAGGTACTAAATTTTAATGGAAAATAGCTTTCATAATATAAACTGATTTATTGTCTGATAGGAAAGAAATAGGTTATAAGAATAAATCTGTAGGTTTAAGAAGTTAATTATATTTTCTCAATACTGAAAGGATAGAGATAGATAATTAATCTACTGTATGAAATGCATGAACTAGAAATTCATGCTAATTTTCTGATGTTCCACTGTGAGAAGGAATTAAATTAGTAATTAAGCAATTCATCATAATGTGTAAGTCATAATAGGTAGAAAGCCCTAGGATCTGTGTTTTTCATATTTGAATCCAAAAGTTGTTTTAAATTTCTGTTTCAATTTTAAATTCCGAGTATTTTATTTTCGAAAGTCAAAAAACCCATTTTTGAATGTTCCTAAACAATGTTCCAAGAAACCTGTGTTTTAATATATAGGGTTTTTCGATACTTCACTCCTCTGGGTTCGATAATTTATTTACCGTTGTATTATTAGCTTTAGCTAAATTGCTAATCAAAATAATTAGCGATCAAACTACTCAGTTCTTGCAACTAAAGAAAATTAATCACATGAGGGTCAACTTCTTCTAAGTGCTTCGAAAGACTTCACGCCTGGGGTCTCGATGGAAGAATAAGCAATGCATAAAAACACTTGGAATGTAAGCACACTGCTCGAATGCACCCTAGTACATATTTCGAAGCGCCATCTCTCATTTCGAAGCGTCTTGTTATGAGGGGGCTTCGAACATAGATTCTAAATAAGAGGCCTTGTTTTGAGCACCTTCCCTCGAATCCCTCATCGAGGTCAAAAGAACAGACAAATTCAAGGGGGCTTCGGGCATGGACTTCGATCTAAGTATCTCTTTAAATCTCATCAATTGTATTCATTGCTCTTTTGCAAATAGTATACACAATATTTCTCGTATCTTAACTACGTGCAGGAGAATGAGATTGTTCAATTTGGAAGCACTTTGCTTCATATTTCGAACCACTCCTCAAAATTTTGAAACATCATATTTTCAAAGCACCTGCTGCTGCACATTTCAAGCTCGTGATCTGCAAACAAAAAAACTACATCGCTAAGGCACTCGGGGATTTTGAGTCCCAGCAGCACGTACTTAGCATCGAATGATCGTGTCACGATATTCGTCCTCCTAAGGATTTGACTCCAACTTGTACGATTATTACAATAATTCGATTAGATTTCAGAACTGTGAAACTCACTCCCTTCTAGATCCTTTGGAATTTGGATCTATCCAATTCCTTCATACCTATCCACATACAATATAAAACCAGCTCCTTAGGTCGATGGGTTTAGAGTCGCTACCTGCAACCTTTTGGGATCACTCCAACAACGAAAATTGCTTGTAGTTCCATCTCGTCAAGTACATTATCTACTTGGAGACATCTACATCGACTGATACGAGAAAATGGGGGCTTCTTTTTTCTCTTTCACGTCGGAGAGTCGTGGAGAAGAGGAGCGAAATAATATTCAAAATTACTCTCAGGAGTGATACAGCGGAGGAGTACTATAAAGTCCATCTATCTCTTCCCTTACACGTATATCTGATTGATCATAAGGGAAGCATGGAATTCCTTGCACAACCGATGAAACATTCAGCTTTACTTGAAGATCATGAGATGTTGAAACTATCGAATCACTGGTGCAAAGAGGGGCTGAAGAATCCTCTGTACCAGAAAGTCCACACTGCATACATTGCACACATACATACATTCATACATCATTATACTGAATAAAAGTTTAATGATTTGTGAGGATATCGAAATGTTTAAATTCTATTTCAGGAACCATCTTTCTCAAAACATATATGTTTCGATAAAGTTGGGGGACTATTGTTGTGCATCAAAATGATACGGCCCATTTTGAGTCTACTTCGCAACAAATCCATCGAAGATCCCATAAAGAGACCCGTTAAAGATGGCGAACAAATGATTTATCTTGAAGGATTGTATTGTATGAGTTGACTCGAAGTAAATCTATTCAAGATATCTACAAAATAGCTTAATATACGAAAATGATCCAAGATATCCATTTTCCTAGATTAATGAGATTACTCATATAAATAAACACAAATCTATTTATATATATATTTTAGATGTGGAGTATCTTTATCATAGCAAAGATATATTTTCCTTATGTATCTAGAAATTTATATTTATAAATACCCCAATTCATCGTCATTGTAAAAAATACGTTTTTTACTTCGTTTTGTCCATCAATAATAATGTTCCATTAATTTTATTCAGCGATCATTATTTAATTCATATTCTTCATTTTTTTCGAGTATTCAATTTCAATGATAATCCATGAAATTTCGTGCATATTACAATTTATATACAACTATTATGACATGCATCAATCATAAATAATATTTAATATACTTACATATTTTTTTCAAAATTTAAAAAGTAATAATTTTATGCAACGCACCGGTGAAATACTTATTATACATTATAATATAAAAGATTAATAAAATAAAAATAAAATCATCCCATTATAAACCGATACATAATATATAAGAAAATTAAGTATGAATCTCAATATAACGGTGCATTTTCAGGTACTTTTTTTTTACTTTCATTTCATAATTATTTCGAAATTTGAAAATTTCATTTCAGCCAAAAGAAATATAAAACATATTGAATTTAATTATAAAGCAAGACATATAAAAAAACAAATTCTTCGATGTGAGGTCAACACAACCATATTAGATCAATGATATAAAGCGTGGTTTCTTACGCCAAATGGTAGAACAATCGCTTAATAATAGAGGTACCAGTTATCCCACATCGATTCCATAATAGAACTAACCTCCAAAACTGGACTATAAAAAACGAAGCATGTATCACTAACATCTCATACCTTTCTCGGCCTTTTGGCTAAGATCAAGTGTAGTATCTGTTCTTATCAGTTTAATATCTGATATGTGGGCCAATGGCCCATGCGATATTAAATTAATTTTTTAAGGGGGAGGGCTCGCTAAGATAGCTTGCTATTTGGGCCTTCATGCGTCGCCCATGCGTTGCACTATTGCACGGGCCTGGCGCACCCCTCCAGGTCCAGTTCAATTTTATGCTTAAGCTCTGCAGGATTATCGGCATTATGGGTGGCAAATGAGTTGGGTTCGGGTTGGTGGGTCGGGTTGTGATCTGATAATAACAAGCGACACGCTTATCCGAACCTGATCTGTATATTTTTGCGGGTCAGAAATTTCAATCTGAACCTGACCTGTTTATTTTTGGGTCGACTTGAAATGATGTGTTTAATTATTTTAAAAATTAAAAAAAATGTGTTAATTATTTTAAATAATAATAAATTATGTTAATTATTTTAAAAATTAAAAAATTGTATTAACTATTTAAATTTTTTTTGGTTTTAAGCTATATTTTATTTATTAAATTTTTATGTAATTATATTTCATAAATAATAAAAATAATAATTAATATTATTGATGGGTCAAATGGGTTTGCGGGTTAACCCGATATTGACCCGAACACAACCCGAAAATTAAATGGGTTGGACGGGTTGACCCGAAATTGACCCAGAAATTAATTGGGTTGACCCCACCCATTTTTTTCGTGTTGGGTTTGTATCGAGTTGTTGTGTCGGATTGGAGATTGCCGCCCCTAATGAGCATTGTAAATGTACACAGAAATTAGAAAATAAGATGCGCACAGCAAAATGTTATAATGTCGGTCCTTTCATGTCGTTTTTACTTGTTATTTATTGATTAAAATATAATTAACCTAATTATGTACTCATTTTTACATATATTTTTAGTATTTACCAAGAGAGAAAAATCAGTAAGAACTGCCACGTGTCTATAAATATTACTAAGAATTTAAGAACAAAATAGTATAGTAGAAGTTAACAGTTATATCCTAAAGTTTAACATATAAAATTATTTTTTAAAAATAAATATATTATTAAAACAACAATATATATGAAAAATAATTATTAAATTAGTATATTAAAAAAATAAATTATTAAAAAATTGTAATTATTATTAAAACTAAAATACAAACTGTGAAATTTTAATAAAAGCAAACGGTGAATATAATTCGTTATGCTAAATATAGGTATATATTAGTCTATTTTGTAAATATTATATGATAATATAATATATTATAAGTTATTATCTATAAATTTGACTTAATTAAAACAAAATGCGTAAATAACAATCCTATAAAGATAAGAATTTTAGTTACAAAATTATCCCGTAAATGAAGAAAATAAATATGCTTGTATTCTTTTAGATTTTAATAAGTTTAAAAAATTAAAAAAATAAAAATTGATGAAAGATGTAATGTGTAAAGGAAAATCACATATATGGAATTTAGTTGAGATTTATCATCATCATTAGTATTATTCATTCTATATGTGTATTATAGAATAAAAAAGTTTGATAAATAAAATCAAAATTCTCCCATCATAAACTGAAATATTAAATTGTTAGAAAATTAAATCAGAATTTCAATATAAATTGCATTGTCAGATATTTGTTTGTTTTTTAAATGAATTTAATTTCAGCCAAATAAAGTATGAAATTCGTAGAAATCTAATAAAGTCCCCCGACAAATCTCTAAATCAAAACTGTTCATAAATATACTACAATTGATACAAAAACTCCTGTGTTTGTATCTAACAAAATTGTAAATAAAAAACTGAGAATATAAATATGGAAATCATTTTTCTGCACTGCATGAACAAATGAATTTGTATTTGTACACATAAATTTTCAAAATCCTGTACAGAGGATGAATTATGGATGCTAGGGTCTGTTTGGTCCGATAAAATGAATGAACAAATCACCTCTCAAAATCAGAAAAAGCAATCAACGGCGGGAGCCACGTTGCCAAACAGAAACTTATTTTCAGAGGGAGTCAAGTTCAAATCCAAGCACAGCTCTCTCCTTCTGCTATTCATTTTCGGAGGCGACAGCGACAGCGACAACTCCTGCGGCGGCAGCCGTTTCTGACCGGCCGCCGATCTGTGTCGCCTCATGTGACCGCCAAGCGCTTGCCCGATCGGGAACTCCAGGCCGCAAATGGCGCACTCATGCGTCTTCGGCTTCGGCGGCGACGCCTCCCGTGGATGTAGCAGTAGATCGTCTCCTTCCGCCGACAACCTCGGCTTCTTATGGCTGGCGCGGTGGCCGCCGAGCGCCTGGAACGACGGAAACTGCCTGTTGCATGTCTTACACTCGAATACGCGGTTTATTTCTACTCCTCCTCCGCCGCTGCAGTGGTTGCCGGATAATAGCATCAAGCAGTTGGCCATGGTATTTATGTCTGATCCTTCTCTAATCCTCTTCATCATCATTTTTTTTTAACGCAAAATTTTACTCTTTTTTTTTTTAAAGTAATATGAATATGCCTAAAAAATGGGGATATATATTGGAAATTTAGGGTTTAGGGGGTTGAGGTAGATGGATTAGACAATTTGACTCCATGTAAAAAAACTGACCATTCGCAAAGTGGAAATTTGGGTCAATTTTCTTTTCGGGGAAGCCACCAAAGTTAAGAAAGCCTGCAATTCACACTAACAATAGTACTTAGTTTCCATACATAAAAACTCCTTCTATTCCGATTACCGATTATATAGTCTGGGTTACTATTTTTAGGTATTTCAATTATATAGTCCAATTTTTATATTTGGTATTGTTTTTATATGGTCATTTACCATTACATCCCTAAATAATTTTGGAAAATGAGAATATTAAATGTAATATTATGAAAATGAGAGGTTAATTAATGCTTTAAATAAGGGTAATGTTGGAAGTTTATTTTAATATAAAATAATTTTTGGCAAACGTGCAAAACCAAAATGGACTATATAATCGGTACGGAGGGAGTATATAATATGCATTGAATAAAATTAATAAAGAATATATAATTTTCTATATATCGCGCGCGATATATATTAATTACTCAATACATACTAAATACCAAGGGTGTAGTAGTGTCGTGCTCGACTCGTTTAGTATCGAGTTAGATTTTAAGTTTTTTTTAAATCGAATTTTTTAATAATAATAAATTAATTAAATACACACATTCAGATGTTCCTTGGAAAGTTCAAACTCATGATCTCTATATCACAAATAAGGTACTTTGATCACTATATCTTAAGCGAAGGGACAAAGTTCACGGATTTTATCGACCCTAAACAAACCTTTTAAATTAGAATATATTTAAAATATATTATTATTTTGAAAGAAAAAATTATTTATTCTAATATTAATATCATATCTATTCTCAAACTCAAATTTCTCTCATTAAAAATTTATCATTATTGTTATTCTTAAATCATGATATTATTACTTTAATATAATTAATTATTTTATAAGTATTTCTTACTAATTTTAGTTAATGAGCTTGTTTACGAGTCAAATACAATAATACTCAAATTTAATTTATTTAATGAAAAAGCTTCACTAATTTGAAGTTTAAGCACTTTATCGAGTAACTTTCTAAATATAAAATATATTTAAAATATTCATTATTATTTTAAAGAAAAATTATTTATTCTAAGATTAATATCATATCCATGCTTAAACTCAAATCTCTCTCACTAAAGATTTATCATTATTGTTACTAAATCATGAAACTATTACTTTAATTTTATTAAATATTGTATATTTCTTATTAAACTTTGTGAAGTTCCCATTTCTCCATACAAAATCGGTTTGTAAGGTAATGGGACTTTCACCATTATATGGTAATATAATATCAGATTTCCGGTTGATGTGAGATATTTAACATACTCCCTCGCTCACAGCGTGTAGTTTTAGGGGATCTCATCATCGAGATAATTCGTGTCCCATCATCAGAATAATTCAGGTCTCACATCAAACTAAGCCAAATAATACCATGTGATGTTCCCATGCCTCCCTATAAAAATCAGCTTGTAAAGAAAAATGATTTTCACTATTATGTGGTAGTATATACACTCAGTTCTTCATATTTAAGAAATTTAACTAACAAACTTGTTTACATGTTAAATATAATAATGCTCAAGTTTAGTTTATTTAATGAACGAACTCTCACTAAATAACTCCAAAGCGAACTAATTTTAGTCTGAATTGAATTTCAATATTTTTTCTTCTTATTTTTATGTATAATAATTATTAATAATAATTGTGGGAAATAGAATGACTAATTTATAACTCGTAAAAATATTGATATGCATATACCATAATTTAATTATTGTGGAAATGCGTCAGTGAACGCGTAAGCCTACATAAATTCCAGAATAGGAGAATAGTAGGGGAGTCGTGTGTGGCGATAGCACAGCACAGGAGACAACTAACTAACAGACTACTAGCTGGAATCTTCTAGACCTGTATGTACATCACCCCATCATGTACGCTACAAATATTTAGTTTTGTTAATTATATTATTAATTAAATATAAGAAACCATGCACGTTTTGAAAAATAATAATGAGTGAAAGATAAGTATATAATGTAGGTGTAGGTAGGAGATGAGATGGGATGAGATGAGATAAGAAGTAATTAATCATGGGATTAATTAGTTTGGTTAGCGTCAGTCAATCAATGTATATCTCTGCTACGCACCGGAACATTAATATACAATACAAGTGTGTATGGTAGAGCGTACGTGTACGCCTTCTACTACTTCTAGATGTCTCACCTGTTTTCTCAATCTCTCTCTCATGCACTTTGGATATACTCAAATTATTTTTAGTTAGTTCTGGCTGAGTTTATTAATTTATTGGAAATATTTTACGAAATACCCACATCTAGCTAGTATTTATATTTATTTGTATAAACATCATCTTTTATGAAACCATGCACACATAACAAAAATAAGTGGATCTTCTCATGATACGTATTTGCAGGGCGGTTCCAGAAAATTGGACTGCAATTTTTTTTTTACTTCACCTTAACTTCAATCTTTTTATATCATCTTTTTCCTTATTTTTATCCATTTTTCTTTTATACGAGAGGAGCTATACTATTCCATAAAAAATCGGATCATGATACTATAAAAACGAAAAAAAATTGAGCTAGAGGGCACAAAAAGTAATTAATATATACAAATATATGTATCTGTATATGCAGAGGGAGAGGGACATACTAGGATCAGTAGAGGTGATGACTCCGGTGCCGGAGAATTCATAAGCAATTTCAGGGTTAGTTCTGTCATTTCAGAGACCCTTTGCGATCAGAATAGATATAATTCCAATTTTACTATTATAATTTTAAATAAAGAAATATTAATAAAATTTAATGTAGATTAAATATAAAATATGGCTCAACTTATCTTTATTTAAAATTTATTAAAAAACTATAAATTACAGAAAAAAAGTTCATGTTCTTTTACTTTTAAATCATGATATTCTTTTTGAGATCAAATCATGAGAATTTTTATTATATTTATCTATAAATAAATCTTAAATAAAATAAACAACTTTAAATATGATATAAAGCAAAATACATGACTATAGTTTACAATAACCTTATAATTCTCTTACCTTAATTTTTAACCAATCTCACTACTAAAAATTTTGTTTTTATTTCTTAAAAAATACTTAATAATTTATTCGATCATTCTTTTTCCAATTCAAGAACATTATTTTAAATTCTTTCAAATAGATTAATCAAAATTTTTAATTTTTATAAAATAACTAATATAATATTGTGAAAAAGAGTATTTGACATCTTATCATATGTTTTATTTGAATTTTTAAATTTATATAAGGCAAAATATAAATTTAATTTCTCTACTATTTTGTTTTAGTTAAGTTAAAAATGAATCTATTTATTTTAGAATTGATATAATTATGTAAATTTAATACTAAGAATTAATACTGACATATACTATAAAAATAATTTTCAGATATTTTTGAGGTTTCGAGATGGTGCACCTCTACCTGAGCTCAAGGCTGGCCCTAGGTAGATTGATGGAGGCTTTAGCATGAAAGAAAGAATTTACGGCCAAGGAAGCAGGAACGTCGAGAGTGTTGGGTGTGAAGCAATTAATTTATATAGATTCAATAAAATAAGCTATACAGCCCTAAAAATATGTCAATTAAAGGGGAATAGTGAAAAAAAAATTATTTCCTCCAAAACCTTTCATCATTTTTATTCTATATTATTTTTTATTTATTCTATTGTAACATAGATATACAATAAATAATAATAAAAATATAATTTTCACTTTTTTCATTAAAATATTATATCTCACTAATTTATTATATTTATTATTTTTTAAAATAATACAAATGTAAAATCTTTTATGGTATTTAAACCAAATCCCATAAATTTTGTGTTTGATATTCTTCTTTTAATTTTTATTATTATTTAGTGTAATATTGATGAATAAAAATTAAATATATTTAAAAAAAATCTTTGAAAATGTTAAGATATCAACTTTGTTAATTATATTTTAATATTATGAACCACATCATATATTTATTTGCGCATAACACAATCATCATATCATATCAATTTTTCAATTTTGTTTTACTTTCTATGCATTTATATTATAACATATACATCTATTTAAATAAATAACAATAACAATTTCAACAAAATCCTGTGTCATTTTTCTAGCAAAATATTATATTTTCATTTTTGTATCTTAATTTTTATTTTAAAAGAATACAAATATACTGCTAAAAAAATATTATAAATATAATTTTTTTTAATAAGTTAATTTCATATAACAAACTCTTATTTTTATAAGTTTTGTGTTTTATCTACTTGATTTTATTTTTATCAAATTTATATGTATAGTTGGATGTATAATATAAAACCTTATAATTAAATTTTAATATAATTAATTATATAATTTGTGCATAGCACATGAATGTAAATCTAGTATACTATAAAAATAATGATCCAATATTTTTTAAGGTCCAGAGTGATGCACCTCTGGTCCGAGATTAAGGCTGGTCCTAGGCGAAATGAATCGATTGATGGAGGCTTTTAGCGTGAAAGAAAAAATTTATGGCGAAGGAAGCAGGAGCGTCAAGAGTGTTGGGTGTCATGAAGCACGCGCCGCCAGATTGAATGGGTTGGCACTTGGTAGTAGTGGCGGATCCAGAAAATTTTCCCGAGGGGGTTAGAATTTTTTTTTTTCGCCTTCACCTTAACTTCAATCATTTTATATCATTTTTTTTCCTTGTTTTCATCCATTTTTCCTTCTATATGAGGGGGATATACCATAAAAAACCGAATCATGATACTACAAAAACGAAAAAAATTCGGACTAGGGGGGCCTGGAGCCCCCTAGACCCTACATAGATCCGCCCCTGCTTGGCAGTCTATGCCTTGGCTACACGCGTAATTTATGTTGTGAAGCGCAGTGTCGCTTGCGTCAGATTTCGGCCCTCACTATTAGAAAAGGAAATAATCCTTAATCCTAGAATCAAGGATTCAATCACACCATTCTCTCAATTAGATAAATTAGGGATATTTATTTCCTTGTATTTCACATTGTTTACCCTATAAAAAGGGGAGCCCCTGTATTCATTTATACACAAGAAAAAGAAAAGAAAAATACACAGAGAATTTCTTTACAGCCTTTTGTCTTCTCTCTTCTCTTCAAACCATGTTTATACCATGTTTTAACATGGTATCAAAGCAGGAATGATTCTAGGAACTCAGAAACAAAGAAAATTATGTCAGAAGATCAAAAGCAATTAACGCTACAAATTGCCAATCTAGTTCGGAATTCCGATAATGTCATGCTCGGATTCAAACTAGATGGCCACAACTACCCTCTGTGGTCTCGGCTCATGAGAGTAGCCATCGGCAGCAGAGGCAAATCCAGACACATCACCGGAAATCCTCCACCACCAAAATCGACGGAACCAGAATACCCCCAATGGGAAGAAACGGACCTATCCGTTTTTTCTTGGCTCATACAAAATATGGAGAACAAATTGATCACTAACTTTGCTCAACATCAAACCGCAAATGCAGTGTGGGATAACCTTGCCGTTACCTATGGAAGCACGGCTGATCCTTTCCAGATTTATGATCTGGAAATCAAGGCCAACAAAGTCAATCAAGGTAGTCACTCGCTTGAAGATTATTGGAACGAGCTGCAAGCCATATGGCTCAACATTGATCGCAGAGATCCCAATCCCCTCGGCTGTTGCGATAAAGGAATTCAACAATACCAGAAAATAATTGCTCAACGGCGATTATACCAATTCTTATCCGGACTAGACAACAAATATGATGGCATCCGGCGGGACATTCTCAAGGAAAGCCCCTCTCCCTCAGCCGAATCCGCCTTCTCTAAGGTGAGACGAGAGGCCGCCAGATTACAAATTTTGCAATCAGCAACCAGCCCAACGGACTCGGAACCCACATCACCTGGAGGTTTAGCATCAGGGCTCGCCGTTCATAATGGCGGATTTCGATCGGAAGGGAATCGGCCACCAACCCAAAGAGGCGGCCACACTCGCTCCAGAATTCCGTCATCACAAGCCAAAATCGACAAGAGTAAACTTCAATGCACGCACTGTGGTATGCGAAAACATACTCGAGAAATGTGTTTTCAGCTCGTCGGATACCCCGACAGGTGGGAAGACAGCCACCGAACCTCCCAGGCGAAGGGAAAAATGGCAATTGGATTTGGAGAGCAGGATGTCGCTGGAGCAGCCAAGGCAGTCGGTTCAGTCGCAGGAGCAGCCATGGCGGTAGGTTCAGTCACCGGAGCAGTCATGGCGGTCGACCCAGCGGGAGAGATGCACAAATTAGATGAAGCTGCGCAGAAACAGGACATAACAGGTATAGGGTTTGGTAATTCTAAACCAAACCCTTCAATTCTCCCTAAATTACAAAATTACCCCAGCATTATAAATTTAAAAATTGCTACTGCGTGTTGGACAAAGAGTGATAAATCTGATAATAGTAGGGAGTGGATTTTTGACTGTGGAGCCACAGACACCATGACTTATGATAAAACAGATTTCTTGAAAGAGTCTAAATCTGTAAGAACACATGTCCAAACTGCTAACGGTGATTTAACAGTTGTTCAAGGTGCTGGAACTATAGAGATTTCTCCGTCCATACGGCTGCCCAATTGCTTATATGTTCCATCCTTATCTCAAAAACTTCTGTCTATAAGTCATGTAACAAAAGAATTGAACTGTACTATGGTGATGCATCCTCACTTTTGTATACTGCAGGATATCAGGACGGGGGAGATAATTGGGCGTGGCACTGAAAGGAACGGATTGTACTATGTGGACGAGATAGCTCAACAAGGCAAAGCGATGCTGTCTCACGGAACTACTACCCGGGAAGTCTGGCTATGGCATCGGCGATTAGGACACCCCTCTTTCGGTTACCTTCAACTCCTTTTTCCGCATTTAGTTAAAAATAAATCATTTCCCTGTGAAACTTGTGTTTTGGCCAAAAGCCATAGACAAACTTTTCCGTTTAATAATACTCAAGTTGATTCTATTTTTTCTTTAATTCACTCCGATATTTGGGGTCCTGCACCAGTTATCGGTGATCATAAGTTTAGATATTTTTTGCTTTTTGTGGATGATTGCACTAGGATGACTTGGGTATATTTCCTAGAACACAAAAATCAAGTTTTTGAAAAATTTACCCATTTCTATACTATGATTCAAACACAATTTCAAAAAAAATATTCAAATACTCAGATCTGACAATGGCGGAGAATTTCTTAATTCCTCTATGAAAAAATTGTGTCTTCAGAAAGGAATTATCCACCAAACCTCTTGTCCATATACCCCGGAACATAACGGTGTAGTTGAAAGAAAGAATCGAATTCTTCTTGAGATGACCCGTGCTATCATGATTGAATCTCGCGTCCCTACTACTTTTTGGCCTGAAGCTGTCGCTACATCCGTGTATCTCCTAAACCGTCTTCCTACCAAAACACTTCAACTCAGAACACCTTTACAAAAACTCTCCTCACTAGCTAATATCCCTCCTCCTCTCACCCTTCAGCCTCGGGTGTTTGGATGTTCTGTCTTTGTTCATATTCCCAAGCACGAACGCACAAAACTCTCACCTTGTGTGGTCAAGTGTGTGTTTGTTGGATATGGTATAAACAAAAAGGGATACCGCTGCTACAACCCAAAAACCAAACAGATAATTACTACCATCAACTGTAACTTCCTTGAAACCGAATTCTTCTACCACACCCACCTTAGCAGTCAAGGGGGGACTACTAACAGTGATACTACTAGTGACTCGCTAAGATGGCTGTTAATGGACTTCCCGGAGATGGATCCAATCGAGACAATTAGCTCTGCCGCTGAGCACGTCTCAGACACGCTAGAACAACCCACCGATCAATCGCCAATGTCTCAAGCGTCTTCTTCCCTGTCACTGATGTCTGAGGTAAGAAGTTTGGAACCCACTCCTGTTATCACTAATGATCTTCCATATGAAATAGACAGTAACACTGAGGAGGATACTGAGAGATATGTGCTACCACCGAGGAGTAATCGGGGTGTTCCCCCAAAAAGGTATACCCCAGAGAAGAGTGGACGAAATACTGCCCACTCAGTTGGAACCATTGCTCAAGGGAATCTATCTCGGAATGCTGGTGCCTATGAAACATCATTATACAAGGAAGAAATCCCACAATCAGTAAAGGAGGCTCTTAGTTTTCCACATTGGAAGACTGCTATGCAAAAAGAGATGAATGCTCTAGCCCGAAACCATACGTGGAACAAATGTCTGTTGCCAGAAGGAAAGAAGCCTGTGGGATGCAGATGGGTGTTCACCATTAAGAGAAGGCCAGATGGATCTATCGAGAGATACAAAGCTCGACTCGTTGCAAAGGGCTACACCCAAACATATGGGATAGACTATGCCGAAACCTTCTCCCCAGTTGCAAAAATGAGCACTGTCAGAGTCCTATTATCTATAGCTGCTAATGAAGATTGGACACTACAACAGCTCGATGTTACTAATGCATTTCTTCACGGAGAATTAGATCAAGAAGTCTACATGGAAGCACCTCAGGGATTCTCAGAAGAGTTTAGAAGAAATGAAGTTTGCAAACTGAAGAAGACCTTATATGGTCTCAAACAATCTCCAAGAGCGTGGTTTGGGAGATTCACTGCAGCTATGAAGAAATATGGGTACCACCAAAGCAACTCAGATCATACCCTATTTATAAAGAAATGGGGTAAACTCCTCACATGTTTAATCATCTATGTGGATGATATGATCTTAACGGGAAATGATTCCGAGGAGATCAAGAACTTGAAGTCAAATCTTTTCAAAGAATTTGAAATGAAGGATCTTGGAAATCTGAAGTACTTTCTGGGAATCGCGGTCCTCAGATCCAAGGAGGGGATCTTTATCAACCAAAAGAAATATACTTTAGATTTACTTGTTGAGACAGGATTGCTGGACTGTAAGCCAGTAAATACGCCCAGTGCAGTTAATCACAAACTTCAAATTGTGGAGGGAGCAGATTTGGCAGATCAAGGGCGATATCAACGACTAGTAGGAAAACTCATCTATCTCTCACATACTCGACCCGATATTGCTTATGTTGTTGGAGTGGTGAGTCAGTTTATGCACCGTCCTCAAACGGAGCATTGGGAAGCTGCATTAAGGATTGTAAGGTATCTAAAGGGGACCTTTAACCACGGCTTGTTCTTCAAAAAGACGAGCCACCTGGAAATAGAAGCTTACACAGATGCAGATTGGGCAGGAAATCCTATGGATAGGCAGTCTACTGCTGGATATTTTGCCTTGGTAGGAGGAAATCTTGTGTCATGGAGAAGCAAGAAGCAGAAAGTAGTAGCACTTTCAAGTGCTGAAGCAGAATTCAGAGGGATGAAAAGTGGGCTTACCGAAATACTTTGGTTAAAGAAGCTTCTGACTGAGCTTGATCATTTTTCGGGAAAAACATGTAGAATGTTCTGTGACAACAAAGCTGCCATAAGTATTTCTGAAAATCCAGTACAGCATGACAGGACTAAACATGTAGAAGTGGATAGACATTTCATCAAGGAGAAGATTGAAGAAGGAATAGTGGCTATGCCGTTTGTCCGCTCCGAAGATCAATTAGCTGACATCTTGACCAAAGCAGTGGATGCAAAAAGTTTCACAAATGTTCTTAGCAAATTATGTATCGGGAACCCCGTTACTTAATTTGAGGGGGAGTGTTAGAAAAGGAAATAATCCTTAATCCTAGAATCAAGGATTCAATCACACCATTCTCTCAATTAGATAAATTAGGGATATTTATTTCCTTGTATTTCACATTGTTTACCCTATAAAAAGGGGAGCCCCTGTATTCATTTATACACAAGAAAAAGAAAAGAAAAATACACAGAGAATTTCTTTACAGCCTTTTGTCTTCTCTCTTCTCTTCAAACCATGTTTATACCATGTTTTAACACTCACCACTACATTCAAGTTCTCTAAATAAAAAACACTATGTTTGTAAATATATGGGAATTTTTTTATAAAAAAAAAGAAAGAAGAAAAGAGAAATATGAATATATTAGGTTAGTTACCTAGACAGTGGCAGGAGCAGCATTGCTGCATGATCCGTATATCGGGCTGAAAAGCCCGAAGTTCTTCTGAGCTAGTGAGCCCAGTTTCTAGTCTCAGAATATGTAGGTGACGAACTTCTTATTGGGCATGCATCAACGGCATCCCTTTCCCAGCATTGTACCGACTCACTAATCCGCCGTTGTACGCCACCGAGCACTTGGGATTCTCGAACACAATGAACCCCAGTTTTTCCATCGCTCGTGCACTGAATCCATTATTTTGTCGAACACGCCTTTTGCCGCCTTGAATTGAACATCACAAAATCCGAAGTAGGGGTGTAGACACAAAAAATAATCACGGTCAATTAAAATGTGTCACGTGGATTTAAAAAATCAAATATCAATTTATTTATATTTTAGGAATTTATTTAAATTAAATTTCTAGAAAAATAATATTTAATAAGTGGATGCTCTCATCAAATAAGAAGTTGATGCATGGCAAGCTCACAAAATGTTTGATGCATATGATCACAACTCGACGGACCAATGAGATCACGCCAACCTAAGCCCTAAATCTCTAAATTTTGCCTATAAATACAAGATATAAATGGAGTGAAAAACAACAACTTGGAGGGGTATAACTTGAAGAGCTCAAGGTTCGAAGAAGGAGGTTTCTCATCTCAGATTGACTTGAGCTTTCATGGGACAGATCAGGGACCAGGATGCAAATAGTAAATAATGTCTATCAATTAATTAATTCTCATATTCAACCTAGAATATAAATAATTAATTAATATTGATTCATGCCACCAGATAATCAATATTGTCCTACCTATTTGCTACCGCATTATGAGGAACGGGTTGCATAGACTCGAAAAATACTCATATTTAAGGTTACAAACATTCATTAATTAATCTGAGCTCTCACAAGCTCCAAAATTAATTAACATCTTTTATTCCCGAGCCAATCCGCTTAACCCTTTTCATTTATGCTTGAACTTAATCAACCTGCAGGAGTTTAGCATAATGAACCTTTTGAGCTGCTCAGGGAATGTCACCATCCTATACTGGGTATGGTTACCTAGTTCCAGTCACAAACAGTCATACGCAAACTGCTACTACCCAAGATACAAATGTTGAGTTTTGTATACTGAAAGCATTTATTATAGTGTGTATACATTCAACTTCATTTCCTATCTGTTAAACAAACTTACATGCAAAAAACAACGGTATCATCTTATCTCACTGATAGGGACGATCATACGGCGTGTTGTAGATCGCAAAAGATAGTATGATCAATTGACCTAGTGAGATATAAATATAGTGATCACAGTCGAGATAACTTGAGGATAAGTCTGTCAGTGTAGGCTGCAACATAGTTGGAAAGAAGTGAGATGTATTCTTTTGTTTGACTTCATAGAATACAAGATCTCGTCTCTTGATTGAATCTAAACCCTAACAAAGGTTTAGAAGTATGCACAGACTGACTATTGCTTTGACTTGCCATGGTGGAGAGCCTGAATAACATGCTCGTATACCCGCATCTTCGGTGACAACAGTTCATGTAGAACGATGTAATGATTGGAGATAGGTTACCATATTCGTGTAATAGGATGTGGATATTCCCTAAGGAGCTCAATAACATTCATCGTGCTAAAGTCCTGCAGATTGATTAAGTTCAAGCACGAGTGACAAAGTTTGTGTTAGGTGTTGATGTAGAGTTCTCACCTTAAAATTGATGTTTTGATGTGTCAAAACTGAGTACCAAAGTCTAGGCCTTAGAGTTATTACCTCATGTAATCCTTGTATAGGATAATCGAGTTGTAATAGTCAAGGAGAAGAGAACTATCAAAAACTGTGGAACAATTTTTGAAAAAGAAGCCGTCCAGACGAGAAAACTCTCAAGGACAAAGGACGAGAAAAAAATTAAGTAGAGTAACGGACACGGAAAACTGTGCAGACGGTATTTCAACTGTCAAGGATTGCATATCAAAGAAAACTGTGGACATAATTTTCATAACGAAACTGTTGAGAGGCGCTCACAGTTTCAAGTCAAAGGAATACGTGAACAACAAGATGTCGAACAGTCATAAAAGAACATTAAAGAAGCCAATGATGAGAGATGGAGAAACACTCAGTTACGACTGGCGTACAACATTGTTCGGCTTCTGACACAACAAGTACAAACTGCCCTGCAAAAAGCATCACAGTGGTTCAAAAAAGGCAGAGGAGCAGGTCTACTTTACAGAGAAGGATGGACTCTGATTGGACATCCTTCGAAATGTCTCTACCGCTATTTTCAGATCTCCAACTATAAATAGCAAGAAGATCAGAGATAACAAAAATAATCAAACATCTGAAAACTAAGTCGTCACTATGCCAAATTTAAAACTCTAACACATTGAAAGCTCTCAACCGAATGGCATTATTTCCGAGGTTCATTTATTGAACACGAGGCATTATTGCTTAAGGAATCTTTTGAGATTCTCCGTGTACCCTTGTGTACATGAGGATTAAGTCCTTCGACTTAATCTTCTCTCTTGGTGTTCTTACTTTTTAAGTGCGAACACAACAGCTTGATTTTCTAAGGAAAAGAAGGTTATCACGGGCAACTGCCAACCAGCATACATTTTGGGAAGAACTGAACCATCCTCCCATCGGAGAAGGAGAAGGGAGGTTTGTCCTCAATCCATTTCCGACGACTACCAGTTCTGAGGAGACTTCGAGGTGGTACCTGGCTTCGAGGAACTGAAGAAGGAGTGAAGAACAACAGCCTGGGCGAGTGATCCATTCTGCTGTGGATGGTGGCTTCTACAGCATTTGGCTATAGATCGTGAGGATTGTATCTTCATTACTTAGTGAATTACCGGATCAATTTCCGAAGAGTGGACGTAGGACTTAAGGCTCCGAACCACTATAAATATCCTGCGTCATTTACAGTTTACTTACTTACGCATCATACTATTTACAATTGTACTTTGAAACCTTTAACACTTGTCTGAAAAGTGTTGAAGTGTATAACTGTTGACTGTCCATAACTGTTAATCGGTAACCTAACCTGCTGGCCAATCAAAATTTTCATTTTTAAAACTGTAACTTAAAAATTAAGTGAGTTGAAACTGAGCTGCATGCGTATTAAGAGTGTGAATAACTATTTTTATACTTCCGCTGCACATCATACGTACTCTAATATGGGACCAACAAGTGGTATCAGAGCAGGTCGGTCTTTTTAGACTGTCCTATTTTGAGTCACTTAAGACCGGATTCGTACTTCCTTGCACTCTTAATTGTTTGTTAAGTGTGATTAGCGAGCAGGTTATATCAAGATAATGATGAGCTATCCAAGCCTTCCCAAGTACAACCCGGAGAAGTTCGAAGTATGGAAGAAGAGGTGTCTCATTCAAGTGAGAGCTCAACATCCAGAGATGAATGAAGTTTTGAAGAATGGACCCCTGAAGATCCAGAAGCCTAAAATCCAGCACGCAGGAGCAGATGGCCCAGGTGGTCTCGAAATGGTAGATAAACCACTGGATGAGTGGACACTTGAAGACAAGAAACGCCATCAGCTGGATCCCATCGCTCAAGAAATGATAATGCAATCTCTCCCAGAATCTCTTATGCCATATAGAACAATAATGCTAAAGAGTTATGAGACTGGATCAACGAGCTTACCAGGGAAACAAAAGCTATGAGTCGCAACAAGAAACAAATATGCGTTGACAAATATGAATCCTTCCAGATGTTGCCTGGCGAAACAATCAAATCGATGGAAGCAAGGTTCAACGCCATTGTCAGCGAAATGAAAAAGCTTGGAAGAGAAGAAAAAGTGGCTGACATGAACGCAAAAATTCTTTCAATACTGTCGAAAGAAGACTGGTTTGTCAAAACCACCAGTTTGAAGACCATGGATCTCTAAAAAATGTTAACCAAACAGTTGTTCGCCGAACTCCAAGCCCATGAATGAGATATTCAGATGGTAAACAAGAATGAAGCTGTTAGAACCCCAAATTCAATAGCTGATGGTGATGCAGCATTCTTCGTAAAGAGAGACTTCCAAAGGTGACCAAAGAGGCCAGTTCACTTCGAGAAAACTGCCTATCAATTCTCACCAACAAAGGATGCTTCCACCTCAGTTCTGAAGAAGGAAACTGAACTGTCAGTTGCCAAACTGGAGGAACAGATGAGGAACCTGACCGTACTTCTCGAGAAAGCCAAAGTAAAAGCGAAGGAAGCTCAGTCCAGTGAGCAAAGGTTCACAAAGAGAGAGTCACACACATGTTATTAATGTAACTCTCCAGACCATCTGAAGTACGAATGCCCCCTAGTTTCTCAGGAGGAGAGAGATAGACGGAAGAAGGTGTTTGAATGGAGAGCATCCAAAGTTGTTGCCCAAGCAATGCTCACAAGAACTGAAGTGTCAGACGTACCAGACCACGATGATGGCTATTATACGTCTGAAGATGAGAATGATGAGGAAGCATTTCTTGCTTTTATGGCGGCAATCAATGGAGATGCTACCGACGAAGAAGACAGTGCTTCGAACTGCAAAATAGTGGGACCGAGTTCTCAAAAGAAAGCAAAATCATGGATATTAGACAGCGGATGCTCGGCACATATGACAAGGGAAAAGGATTTAGTCAATAATCTTGTGAAGTTCAAAGGAACATCGATCATTTTTGGGAACAAGGCCAAGGGACAAGTGATTGGAAAATGATGCGTGGAACACAATGGAATCATCATTCAGAACGTGTCCTTAGTCACCAATCTGAAACACAATCTTCTAAGTATAAGCCAACTGAGTGAGAATGGTGTTAACTCCCTTTAGGATTTATTATTTTAGTGTTTTATAGGTGTATTTTATGTTATTTTTAGTGTTTCTAACTCGTTTTAGGTTATTTTTGTGTTGTATTTATCATTGTCTACATTGTGTGTCTTGTATAGTTGTGTTTTGTTGTTTTTAGTTATTTTGCAAGGAAAATGAGTGATATTAACCAGGTTTCATGCCAAAGAAGTGAAGAGTAATCCGTTGAAAGTTATGCTACAGCATAGGAGTAGCATTACTGGGAGCAGAGAGACTGCACCAGGGGGGACCACCTGCAGACAGAATCAACATGCTTTTCAGATTCTGTCTCAAAAGTTGGACAGGTGTCAACTGTTGTGAGCCATTAGAGCCAAAGGGCAGGATGGAGAGCCATGTGTAGGACGGAGATTCATTGGCAGTAAAAAGAGTGAAGATATTTTGAGAGCAAAGAGAGAGAAAAATACATATTCAACAATTATTCTTCCTCAAGAAGCGATATTTTTAGAGAGAGGAAATCTGGGGGCTGCAGCGCAGAGATGGAAAAAGAAGAAGAGCAGCAGCTGGACATATTGCTGTTGGTTTTCTTGCATCTCTAGTTTATATTTTAGTTGATAGAATGAATGATAGTTGAATTTTAGCTATTATTATTTATTTTCTTTTTAGTTTAAATATGAGCTAAGCTTTCTATGCTTGGGTTGTTGACTAATTTATTTGCTTGAATATATTTTGGAGTTGATTCTTGTTTCAAGTCTGGTGTTTGATCTTGATTTTAGTTTGTTTGATTCCCTAAACACGACAGTGGCAGGGAATATATCACCTAGGGAGACCGAGAGGAGATCTAGGCTTAGGAAATCTTAATCAATCTTGAATTCTTGTGTAAACATACAAAGAACTTGAGACTTGTAAGAACCCCTGCTTTGAATATTGCATTTAAAGGTTAACTCTGTTATAGACATATGAAGATTAACAAGAAAATGCAGATCTAGTAATGTGACAGCATGCTAGGCAGAGAAGAGTGAGGTTACAGGACCCAGAGCTGATGTCTGAACTATGTTGCAGCATATAGGAAAGTGAATGAACAAAAGTTGACAACCCAAGTCTATTTTCTGTTATTATTAACCTTATTTCTGAAGTTTTTATGGTTATAATTTAGGAAGAACTTTTATTAATCATTTTAGCTTTAATTGATTTTATCATTTACGCATTTATGCAATTTTAGTTTAGAAAATCATCATAACTCAAACCTTTATTTACAAGCAATATTGTGTGCACGACTTGATAAAACACTCTCTAGGGTTCGATATCTGGTCTCCTAGACTATATTACTTGTCGATTGCATATACTTGCGCATAGTTCTGTAGTTACCTTGCTGCAACAACACAACCCCCCAAACTTAAGATGTTGCTTGTCCCCAAGAAACAAAGACACAAAGGATAAAAACAAACAAACAAACGACACATAAGCCCTCATGAGATAGTCAAATTTAGCCTAAGTAACATTGCATCATGCCTTCAGCAAAATTGGAAAAAGAAAGACTTAACAAAATAATCTATGATCAACATGAAATTGTTAAAAATATATCTCATCGGTTTAACAAAGTACCTCAATCAAATTTGAAGTCCCAAATTCCAAAAACAAAGATGCCTCAACATCAGCTGGCACAACCTTTCAACATGACTCAAGCTATTTCTTCAAGCTCAGTGATCATCAATGTTACTCCCTCCGTCCCATTAGATTAGTCCAGTTTGGTTTTGGCACAGAAACCAATGTTTGTGAGTGTAGTGGAATTAATATTTTATTGGTGTGAGAAGATTTTTTTCCATTTTAGGAAAGTGGACTAATCTAGTGGGACAGACGAAAATGGAAATATGGACTAATCTGGCGGGACAGAGGGAGTACTTATTTTCACTCCTACTTGACCTTTAACATTTTCTCCACTAATGGAATCTATGCCACTCACGGATCAAAAGGATTTCAAGGCTTATAATGTAAGACTAAGGTTAAGGATGGGTAAATATGGTTAAAGTGACTATCATCCAGGAGCATAATTCAACTCTCTTAATCTGGGACTTATTCTAAAGTGCAACATTGACAAAGGCGAATGGCACACACTCTAAAAAAAATTAAAAATAAAACAAACAATACTTTTTTTCTTTTTTTTTTCATAACTTTTTTTCTTCTTTTTTTATAACTTTCCATCATTTTTTTTCTTTTTTTTTAATTACTTTGTATTCTCTCTCTCTCTCTCTTTATTTTTTTTTTATACAAGATACAAAACTTTGGTTCTTCAACATTTTCAGCCATACAGCTCATGCCACTCTAATGCTTCTTCTGGGAATTCTTATGCCTCTGGCGCAAATATTCGACTTTGAAGAAGGTCCTCATGGTCTTGTGCGGTTCCACATTGTGGAACGAAACTCCTGACTTCTTGCAAAGCTCAGAGATCAAAGAGGGGCAGAAAAGGGGTTCTTGTTCTTTGGAAGCAGAGTAGCCAACAACATCGACCAGAAAAGGTGCAAAGTCAATTGGGTCACCCTTCAGAATGGCAGCAATCATGAGGATCTGGTCTTGACTGATTTTGGTATTGTGAGTAGTCGGGTTGATCTTGTTCTTCAGAAATTGTAGCCACAGATTTGCCTCAGAGTGTAGGAACTTGGAGAGCACATATTTGTTATCTTTTGCTTCATCATTCCACCTTGCTCCCGGTAATCCCACCACCTTCAGGGCTTATCATTCCTTCGTGGGTGCAAAGCATAGCTCCATAAATTCATCCGGGTCTGGTGCATGAGTCCCAAAGACTTCATGAATTGCTTCTTCGTTCAACTTCACTTCCTTCCCTCTAACAGTAGCAACTGTCTCAGACTTCTTAGTGGAGGGTTGTTCAAAGTTGGCATAAAACTCCTTGACCAAAGCAATAATTGGGAGAGGTGGTCGAAGCACAAAACTTTCCCAACCCTGTTGTTCAATTTGCCTCACCAAATCTGCAGGCAGCACCTTTAAATTCTTGAAACCCCTCTCAATTAGAAGTTGCCGATCCATCATAAACTTCATCCTCTCCTTGTGTATCTTGGATGAAAATTTAGGGATGTTGTCGATTTCATCATGTGTTAGGGCCCTCTCTTCTCCCACCTTTTTCTTGCCCTCCTTAATCTGCACTTTTTGATTTGGTTTTCCTCCTCTCTAGGGCTTACTGGATGTCTCGCCTTCTTTCACAACAATAACCTTCAATCTTCTCCCTGTCTTGGGGTTTCTTGGGATTGGTTCCTGCTCACTTGATGTACTTCCTCCTCCCTTTTCCTCTTGTTGACCTTCTTCTTTTGTTGTTTTACATTTTCATATGATTGCAACCTTAATTCATCAAGCTCATTCAGTTGCAGCATTCTCCTTGCACCACTAAACTTTGGATCCAAATTCAACTTTCTTGTTGCCCAATATGCTTTATGTTCCAACTCCAAAGGTAAGTGACAAGCCTTCCCAAAAACTAACCTATAGGGTGACATTCCCAGGGAGTTTTATATGCAGTCCTGTAGGCCCAAAGTGAATCATCTAAATGTTTAGACCAATCCTTCCTCGTAACATTCACTACCTTTTCCAATACACTCTTCACTTCCCTGTTGGAAAGTTCTGCTAACCCATTAGTCTGCGGATGATAAGCTGTAGAAACTCTGTGGGTAACATTATACTTAGCCAACATTGCTGACAGACTCTTATTGATGAAGTGAGTGCCTTCATCATTGATTAAAGCTCTTGGTGTGCCAAATCTGGTAAAAATGCTATTGTGAAGAAACTTCATTACTGTGGCTGAATCATTACGGGCACAAGCACATGCTTCAACCCACCTAGAGACATAATCCACTGCTAACAAAATGTATTCATTCCCATATGGCTATATTGTTAGTTTTGAAGAATCAGAATGCCACATCATAGACAAGGTGACTCACAAGACCATAATCAGAGGAATCAGAAAAGGAGGTCTTTACATTGTTGATTGGTCCAGTGGAGTAGGGGGAACATGCCTCCTGGCGCACAGTTCCTCAGAAGGAGTAAACTAGCTGTGGCACAAAAGACTGAGTCATTTGAACTTCAACTCGATCAGACATCTAGCGAAGCATAATTTAGTTGAAGTTCCAGAAAGAAGGAGTACGTAAAGCTTATCAGCTTGGGAAACAGACAAGAGTCTCTTTCAAGAACAGGCCAGTTACAGCAAGCACGGAACGGATCTTGGAACTGCTCCACATGGATTTGTTTGGTCCAGTTACTCCACCCACAATTGGAAGAAGAAAGTATACATTGGTAGTTGTTGATGACTACTCAAGATATACGTGGGTGGTGCTGCTAAAATCCAAAGACGAAGTCAAAACTCAGCTGCCACAACTGATTACCCGTCTTCAAAATGACAAAGTGGTGATAGTTAAAAGGATAAGGTCGGATAATGGAACAGAGTTTTGCAATGGACCCCTTATGAATTTCTGCGCTGAAATTGGAATCGGACATGAGAAGTCTACTCCAAGAAATCCTCAACAAAACGGTCCCATTAGTTAGCAACTATTCATGTGCTGCGCTACCTTGCTTTTTGTACATCCCGCGGCCCGTTCAACTCGGCGTTCTTTAACTGGTTTTTGCATTTTCTGGGGTGGTTGTTTGATATCTTGGAAGACTAAGAAACAAACCACAATTTTCAGTTCTTCCGCCGAGGCCGAATATCGTGCTTTAGCAGCCACCGTCCGAGAATTGTAGTGGATACCATTTATATTTCGTGACTTTGCTTTCCCTACTCTTCTACCTATTTCTTTATGGTGTGACAGTCAGGCTGCGTCGTGTTTCACGAGCAAACTAAACATCTCAAAATAGACTGCCACGTCGTTCGTGATTCTTTTAAGTCATGATTCATCCATCTGCAGCATATCCGTTCTCATTTCTAGATTGCTGACCTGTTTACCAAATCTCTCTCGATCTCTAGCTTTGCTTCCTTGGTGTCCAAGCTGAACCTTCGCCAAGTTCAGCTTGAGGGGGGGGAGGGGTATTACAGTTCTTATATCCCACATCGATCTCACAGCAAAATCCCATGCAGGACCCATGCACACGTGTTGCACAAAATATCTCGCCTCCTTCACACGGGTTATTGACGTGTGATGTACGTGATAAACAGATGAATAATCCAGAAGGAAATCTAAAGGAATTCCCTTCGTAGATCCTAGCATATTTCTGCTCTGATTATTTACACCGTTGATTTAGCATCTAATGTAGTTAGAATAGAATGTGCTAGATGTGAGTTTGTTATTCTTGAGCTGTATATATCAGTGCAATGTATTCTTCATTTTTGGTGTGAAGAAATAAGAAGTAATTTCTTTTTCCATGGCTTCTTATATATTTTGTCAGTTTTCACCCAGTTAAAGTCGAAGCCTTCTTTGATTTGAGAGCTGATCTCTTCAATAAAAACAAGCCCAATTTTGGTCTGGTCACTATTCGGGTTATAATTATAGCAGAGGGAACCAATTTTCGTGATATTGCAGCTGATTCAACAAATGGGATAAGGAATTTGCAGGCTCGATTTATTTCAGTGTCTTGATAAATTGAAGTTAGAAAGTAAATATAATTCTACAAGTTTTTATCAATTTTGGGTCCAACATCAGAAATCATTATAACATCTTCGAAATTAAAATAAATCACTGGTGAATCCCGCTGACTCGTCCAGCCCACCGTTGAAGCAGCCTCTCTGCTATCTACTTTATCGACCATTCTCGATTTCATCTAGGACGTCCTCCAAAACTTCCATAGGTTCAGGCTCTAACTCCAGCTACTTCTCCCTCATAGCCTCTCGCCGCGCCACTCTCCCTGATCGAAGCTCCGTTCCCCATCTCATGGCCGCTTCGTTCCACTTGTGGTAGAACTTCGTGGTAGAGCCCTATTTATAGAGCATAAGGTTGGAGTGGTGTCTGTTGTGGTACTAGCTTTTGAGCTAAAATATTCCAAGCCAAGAACTAACAGACATAAGTTGCGAGTATAACACAAATTTGGCTTCCAAATGTTGAGCTTTTAAGAAGGTATTGTTGCTAAAGATAGAATTGAGATTTAATGCTGTGAAAGACATGAGCATAGTATTGGAGCAAGGCATGGTACATTAATAATAGGAGGAAAATCCTAAAATAATAAGTTTGACTATTTTAAATGCAGAAAATAGCAACTCTTATAAAAAAATGCACAATATAGCAAAAATGTGTAAATATCCCAACTTTCATAACTCAAACTATGTTTAGTCAATTCATTGTTTTTTTTCCAAAAATTCTCTCATTCCGTGAGTTTTAAAAATTAAATAAATGATTTAGTTTATTTACAAGTGAGTATCTCGATCGATTGACTAATTTTACTGAAGTTTTTTTTAATTTTGTTTTAAAAACCATTGAGTTGACTAATTGAATTGGAATTTAAATTATTATGGTTGTGAATTCAAATTATAATCAAAATTTAAGTAATTTTAATTGGAAAATTTGGGTGTAATTGCTATTATTTTAAATTATTTAAGTGAATTGGAATTAATATTTAAATAATTATGGGCATGAATTTGGATTTCATTTTAGATTAATTGCTAATTTAAAGGAATTGATAATTTATTTTGAATCAAATTCAAATTATTAAAGGGTGATGTGAATTAGTATTTTTTTAATACAAATAAAAGCTGTGAATTGAAATAATTTGAGGTTGTGAATTTAGATTTTTATTATTGAAAGAGGATGCAAATTCAATAATTAAGGTCGGGCGTACATTCCGAATTATTTATATTATTTAAAAAATATTGTAATGCACCCAAGTATTAGATTTAATTTGTAACAAATGGAAATGAATGAATTAAATAATCAATTTGTTATAATTTTCACGATTTAATACATTTGATTAGACACTTTCAAATAATTAAATAATCTTTGAGGATAAATTAGACTTTTTCTTCTACTTTTGCTATTTTGTACATTTATTGATAAGAATTATCATTTTTTGGATGTGTTTTTAAGTTTTTGTTATTTTAAGCTATTTCTTTTTAATAATAGCGTGGTGGTGTTCAAGATTCGATTCCTGACAATGGTTTCATAATCTTGGTAAAAAGGGGAGAAAGCGAAAAGTTGGGCTACTGAGCTCATTAAGAAAATGGCCAATTATAACATGGGCCAAATTCAGCTCATAAGAATAGCTGGAACAGAAAAAAGGGGATCAAGATCACTCATTCATTTGTACCAATTTAAAAGGACTCGTGACCTATAGAGGTCCAAACAAAATAAAATTTAAATATTGAATCTATTAAACTATTTAATAAATTTAAATCAAAATCAAGAACTCTTTGATACGAGTATAAATTATTTGCAAGTCAAATCATAACTCTTTAATACGAGTATAAATTGTCCACAAATTAAATCAAGAACTCCTTGATACGAGTATAATCTATCTGGAAAGAAAAAATCAAAATCGAGAACTTCTTGATATGTATAAACTATCGAATGCAAATTTTGAGACTCGTTCATTTCCAAATAAAAGAACAAGTCTCAATGGGACAATTTGTAGACACAAAAAATAATCACGGCTAATTAAAACGTGCTGCGTGGATTTAAAAAATTAAATATCAATTTATTTATATTTTAGGAATTTATTTAAATTAAATTCCTAAATTAAATAAATAGAAAAATAATATTTAATAAGTGGATGCTCTCGTCAAATAAGAAGTCAACACGTGTCAAGCTCGCAAATGTTTGATGCACAAGATCATAATTCGACGGACCAATGAGATCGCGACACATAAGCCCTAAATCTCTAAATTTTACCTATAAATAAAAGGCATAAATGGAGTGAAAAATAACAACTTGGAGGGGCATAACTTGAAGAGCTCAAGGTTCGAAGAAGGAGGTCTCTCAACGTTCACGGCACATCTTTGAAGATTCAAGGCGTTCTTCGTCAATTTGAAGGTGTTTTTCGTCAAAATCCACATCAACTCTAGCATTAGATTCGGAATCAAGACCTTCGGTCCCCGAATAACGTTATCAAACCATCAAATTCTTGGAAAGAAAGATCCAAGATCAAGCGAAAGAAGATCTAAGATCAACATCTCCAAGAACATCATCGGCGTTTGATTTAGAAATAAGGTGAAAATCTTTCAAATTAACGTTATAAATTTGAAGATCAAGAACTTTGGAGATCGAAGAAGCCAAATTCTCTTTGAAGAAGAAGCCAAATTCTCTTTGAAGACTTTGAATATCGCTCAAACATAAAAACCAAAGAGAAGAATCAGAGGAGAAACATGATAGAACCTATAATTGTTGTTTGATCCAAATCAAATCGAATTGTATCCAACTTTTGTGTTTATTATTTAAATACAAAAAATTGTGATTACAAGGGTAGGAGCTCACTAACCAAACCAAGAAAAGAATGCGGGAGAGTAGTTGGCCTTGGTCAAGTAACGTTGAAAATGGACAGTGGAGAGTTTCAGGGAATACTACATTATAGGACGTTTAATTCCCCTTAAAAATAATGACATTTGGTAGAGTAATTGATGTCAGTAGTAAAAGACTTTTTGTGTGCAAAGTGAAGTAGCAATCCAGAGTGAAATGCAAAACTAGATACATTTTAAGGGGAGTCAGTCCACTGCATCAATTTGAATATGAAACACCCACTACAAACACGAGGAGGACGATGCGAAGAATCTTCAAGAGTAGCCACCCATCTAGTCTAGTCCTAGAAAAACATTACGACATTTCTTAAAAGTCGTCTACTGCTGCTCCACATCCTCGCTCGATCTTCGTGCACCATCTGGATGCCTGCTACTTGCATGTTTTTTATGTTTCTTGGTCTTTGCCTTCTTCGCCTTCAACCGTCGTTTCTTCTCATTGGCATCAACCCATGCGTAATCAGATGGTATGTTGAATGGATCCACTTCATCGCGGAAGCTGCGCCCTTCACTCTCACTCGACCGGCTTCCTCTCATCCAAGATATCCATGATGTAGATCCCTCCATTTCTTTCGACTTGGAATCTTGGAAATGTGCTGGGCTCGAGAGAGGGGTGGAGAACTCCTCTATTGGCTGAAGCTCCTCGAATTTTGTGAATGTCACCAGAACACGAATTGTTGGGACAACTGGGATGGCGATCTGTGCAATATGTTTCATCAGCACACAAAATAACAAATCAAAAGCCCAAGCAAGGTATACGATTTCAAGCATTGTGTATCTCTGCTTCTCATCAAATTAAACTCAGATAACAGCACGTCATGCAAAATTTAGAGGTAACAAGGGGTAAACGACAGACTAATATACAATCATGGGTAGATGAGAGCCCAGAGCACACGGCTGACACACACTTCATGACATACTTTCCATCATTATACAGAGCCAGAAAAGACAGCATCTTCATAGTTTCCAAAGGCAATCCAATGAAAATTTCTAGTCAAGAGTAGTTTGGAGCTCTCTTTATTTCATTTTAGAGCATAAATATGCAACTTTCTCAAATGTAAGCATTATTCAAGAGTATTTTTACATTATTTCTCATCCATTCACTATATAAATTAACAAATTCTGCATGTTGATACTTCCATGAATAGATAGATATCCACATTTTTAGATGTCACTACTATTGACATGAGGTTTCTGCAGAAAAGAAGCAGATTAAATAAATATAAAAGCAACAGAAAATATGATTCATCAGTTTCGAAGTTTTCTCAGAAGGAAGGTAAAAAGTGAGAATTATAGTCTGCTACTCTGCTCCCTAAACTAATGAAGTTTTCTTTATTAATGATTTGACTCTATGCATTCTTAACTGTAATCTAAAATAAAAAAAAAACTGCAATAAGAGGCTGCTTATTCATAGAGTGGTAAATGCTACCTACTAATGGAGGCTTTTGGTGTACCATGTTAAGCATAAAAAATTGATACTTACAGAAACCTAGGCAGTAAGAAAAATATAGCATATCGAAAGAGAGAGTTGCAGTTAAATTAATGAAATCCCAACGGAAATGAGGCCTCCTTTTTATAAACAGAACGCAGAAAAATGAGCAAATGGAACAGCCACATAAGAAAAGGAATGCATCTAATGATGCACATGTATCTGTAAGTACCTTGACAGGAAAGGTCCCAGTGGGCAGCTTAGTAGTCAATAGCTCCCGGAGTCTTCTGATAGCTTTGACCTTATTGGCCAATATGTCGAGCAGAGGCAAGAGTTCTTCTGTTTGCAAGGGGAAATCTGGTGTCAACCACAAAACGGGTCTCAGCCCTTTTTTATATTCATTTTCATTCTTTGATTCTACGACTGCTCCTTTCTTCTTTTTCTTCTTGTTACTTTTATCTTTTGACTTCTTAACATCTCCCGTTTCCTCCCTAGGAAATTCAGCCGATGATCTGCGACTGTCATTAGCCTTCTGCTTGCCATCATCAGGTGCCAACTTTGAAGACTTCTTCATATTTCTTGAGTCATCAGGATCATCTCCAAGGTTCTTTGAGCTCTTTTTGTTCCAAGCAAACCAACCTTTCTTCTCTTTGGTTGTACCATTTGATTCACAGCTATCAAGTGAACCTGTATCGAAGTTTTCATGGCAATCTTGGATCTCACTGTCCTCATCCTCACCAATACCATCCCCCATCCGAAGTGCAGAATCTAACTGCAGTCTTTCCTCAGCTGTCAGCACATCATCAAATTCGTCATTTTCAGCCCCATTAGCCAATCTCTCATCATCATTAACAGAAAAAAGTTCCTCATCAGTCATTGCACCAGGGACTCTCCTCGACTTTACACTCACCTGGACATGAAGCATGTCATAAACCTTGGCTTTCCAAGATCCAACCATCTCAGTCCTCTCTTGCCTTCTCCAATTTAAATGAGGAACCAACTCAGCTTGAGTGACATCAATTCCTGGTCTGTACATATTAGTTTGTGACATCAAAGCCACTTCATGCGCAACCTCAGATTCTGATGGTTGAACACCAGCTCCTTCTAGGGCATTTGTGATCTCTTTCTCCTTGTGAGCCAGCACAATCAAAGATCCAGGAGGCAAAGATATATTTCCATCCTCTGAGGTGTGACCCTCACCAAGGAAGAGAAAAGTCTGATCAGAGCGTTGGATGCGAAACCCATCAAACCCTGCAAGGGTCATATCTGCTCTGAGATTAGAACCACGTTTCCATATACGGTAAGTATCCGAAGGGGCTATTCTACCAATAAATGGTATCACAGAACTCTCAAAGTGGAAGGTTATCTCCATATAAAAATCGCGGATTCGAGCAGCTGATGCAACAATCCTGGGTAGCCTGCGGCACCATTTAGCCCAGGCAAGAGGCTGGTAATGCCGGGCTATGATCATCGCAATGTTCTCCTCCCTAGTACAAACTGCCTCCTGGAGTGCACTCCACCCATTCTCATTTTGCAGACTCCAATCTGCACCTGCTGCCATTAAAATCTCAGCTGATATTGCATCATGAAGCCGCACAGCAAGGTGCAAGGGAGTTTCCCGACCCGGAACATCACGTCTGTCAATCATTGCAGAGACGGCATCAGCATTCTCTTCAGCAGCCAAAGATTGAGCCTCAGTATTCACCTCCCCAGCCTTTGCCAGCCTAGGAAGTGCTGCCACTATCCGTTTCAGTGCTGCATAGTCGCGTCTAAGCACGGCCGAATGGGCGGGACTATGTGCATATTTTGATAATTCTTCCATCAGTATGGCTTCCTAAATATCTATCTTAGGTTATCCTTTCACTCAATCAGTCCTACTAAATTGTAACTTCCCCAACTCCTTATCCTAACAAGAATATCAAAGCACAAGCTTTCCAACACATAGCACATAAAATGCAGATAACCCATTCTGATTTCCAGCTCCTAAAAGAGCCCGACCATGAAGCCGAAGTTTCATTTACGTGAAAAACAATCTCAATTCTTCCACATAAAATCTTCAAGAATTCACCAACGCATAGCCCCAAAATCTTGACCCCACTTTACCCCACCAGGAACATAAACTCTGAAAATAGATAAATAAACAAATACATAAGACCCCCAATCAAACTATCCCTATACCTCGATCTAGCTATAGGTTTGAACTACAATCCCCAGCCGAAGCAAATCACAAAGTATAGCAGAAAATGCAAAAACGAGCTGTTACCCGATTAAACGGAACTGCGGTATCCGAATGAGCGAAAATGGATGAGAGTTGCGAGACAGATTCGAAATTGCTGTGGCTCCAGATCCCTGTAGCGCGCTTTCTCTCTCTAAAAACGCAGAATATGTGTATGGATTAAGAAAGAGAAAATCGGGGGTGGGGGTGTGGTGGTGAAGTTTCTTTTGCGAAAATTGGCATCTGCAGCTTCTGCTACTGTTAGCTGTTTTGGAAGGGAGGCTTTTGCTTTGCCCCCAGATTCAACTAATATTACCAATTTGCCACACGCGTAACATTAAAAACGCCCTCTTATTATTGATTAACTAATAAAAATGTTTTAATATTTTATTTTCTTTCAATTATATTCTAATATTATATTTTGTGAATTAAAAATACTTTTCACTATAAAAAATATTCTAAAATTTATCATGTCACCCAATTACATCTTAATGTTCAATTCTGTCAATATAAAATATACTGCATCGCCAATGGTGTTAAAATCCTAATAAGTCATACGTTAATTTTAGTACAATAGATGCCACATATATATCAAAAAATAAGAAAATGTCACACATTATTTAATGAATGAGGGTATTCGTCAAAATTTTAAGACCGTTAACGACTGAGGGTATTTTTAAAAAATTAAATATTAGTGTATAATTTATTGATAAGAATGATATTTTAATTGATAAAATAAAATATTAAGATATAATTAAGTGAAGGAGAAACATTATAGAATTTTTTATAATTAATAAATACTTTATGGTATTTTTCATTATTTTTCTCGCTAATCATTTACATTTTTACATTAAAATAGGTAAAATCTGGAATAGCAAAAATTAAAAAGCAAAACCAATGTATAGCAAGTCTTATGAAAAATTCCACAAAATAGCAAAAGTGAAATTTTTTAGGTTAAAATGTCTTAATCACAACATCACTTCTCTTGATTTGTGTGAACTGTGTAACGGCTTCATTCTTTATTAATTTTTTTTGACACAACTCATTTTTTAATTATTTTTAAATAAGTCCTCATAATTTAATATAATATTTGTAGTTGAATATTTAAGATTCGGCTGGAAATGCACATCCAGTTGGAACTCGAATAAATCCGGCTGGAAGTCGTGTTTCAATATATTAAATCATATTCTGCAAAATGGGAAAAAATATATTTAATAAATCCTTGGACTAATAATTCGAATGGAAGTCATATGAAATCAGGCTGGAAATACGTCAAGAAGCTGGAAATCCTATTAAATTCCGGATGGAAGTCGGAATTAAAATATATTAAATCCATAATTAATTCAAATATTTTTTTTATTGTAATTGGGATGGAAGTCGAACAATCCAGCTAGAAGTAGGCTAATTGAACTTGAACTAGAAAAATCCGGATGGAAGTCTCAATAAAAATATATTAAATCCAGAATTAATTCAAATAATATATTTTTTGAAATTGGGCTGGAGGTAGAACAATCCAGCTGGAAGTCGGCTAATTGAGCTGGAACTATAAAAATTCGGATGGAAGTCGCAATTAAAATATATTAAATCCAGAATTAATTCAAATAATCTTTTATTTTAAATTGAGCTGGAAGTAGAACAATCCAGCTGGAAGTAGTCTAATTGAGATGGAACTCGAAATTTCGGATGGAAGTCGGAGTTTAAATATTTTAAATCGACATTTTTCGAATAATAAATGCTGGAAATTTGGCTGGAAGTTCAACAAAATCAGCTGGAATTCGGTCAATTGAGATGGAAGTCGAGCAATATAGCTGGAACTCGAGTTTTGTTTAGTTCCATCCATTTTCATTCTAACCTAAAAATTGGGCGTGAATTACTCGACAATAGACGGCTGCATCTGGAATTCAATCGCACGACTGTTCGAACCAGCACCCGTCGTCCCCCTCCAATATTATTTCTGGCGACTGCACACCCACCACCGGCGAAAATGTCGACTTCACAGGTATGCATGTTTGTTTTTTTATTTTTTTCAGATTTTATTCACTGTTTTATAATAAGAAAACCGATCTGTTTTTGATTTTTGATTTGATTATGTGATATGTATTAGTTTTGGATTGAATTGCTTTGTTTATGTTAGTTATATAATGCATAGTTGTGAATGAATTGTTATGGAATTTGTCCTGTTTTCAACGTGCATTTGATATTGAGTTTTGTTGTTTTGATGTTAGAACCATGCATGTGATTGCGGTTTAATTTTTTTATTTTTATTTTTTGGTTTTGATGTGCAGCCGGTTAAATATATTCGATATGAAGTCCATGGAAGTAAACCTAAGACTAATTTATATTATAAATGTAAGGTCCTGGATATCATTAGCAAGACATTATTTGACGTAGGAAAAGAAGATCTAGTTAATGATTTTCGGGCAGGGGTTTTTGGACATTTGTTGGATTGGGCGGATAATGGACTCTCTTCTTCTTTATCATTAATTGAACTATTTAGTCATGAGATTAAGTCCAATAATCCTGAGTTGTTAAGGTTTAGAGTTTGTGGACATGATCTCACGTTTTTGCAAAGCGAATTCGCCCTTATTTCTGGTTTGAATTTTGGAACAGCCCTAATCGATCCTACTGCATGCCATAACTTAGAATCTAGTACTGTATTCCGAGTCTTTTGTGGAGGTGAAATCCTAAGTAGTAAACAACTTTTGGATAGGTTTGAACAGAAAATGGTTGATTCTACACATAGGCTATTGTACCTCAGGGTAGCTAATATATTAGCATTTTGGTTTTTTGTACTTGGGTACACTGAAAAAAGGAAAATAGAGAAGTGGTTGTATGTTTTAAGTGAGGATCTTGATGCATGGAACAAATTTCCATGGGGTACATACGCATACAAAGCACTCCTATATTATAGAACTCATATACCCAATACTCGGAATCAACTTGAGAGAAAAGCCCTTCATCTTCCTGGTCCATTTTGGGTACTGCAGGTATGAAATCGTCACCATTTGTTATCTTGATCTTTTTCATTATTACTTGTTGTAATAATCTAATGTTTGGATAATTTTGTCAGGTTTGGGCCTATGAGGTCATTCCTCAGTTGGGGAAGGCTTGTGCCCGGATAGTTAATGAAAATGTTGTGCCACGTATGTTGAAGTGGCGGTTCACAAGATCCAGTATAAAAGATTGGATAGCTTTTTTCTCCCAACAGGTAATATTCTTTTTTAAATTTGTTATATATTTGTTTTACATTGAAATTGATTATTTTATTCTATGTGTTTAAAAATTGCAGCTTATTGTGGTAACTGCCCTACCTCCTTCGCAATTGGAGAAGAGTAGCCAATATTGGCTATCGGCACAAGGAAAGGATAGGATGGGTGTGAAATATGTGGGTCCCATATCTACTCAAATTCCAGCTGAAGTTGATGGGTCGGAAATGCAATATCTTGAAGATGAAAACCGTTCAATGGAGATACCAGTTGAGGATTTCTCCGGAGTAATGGTTGAAGTAGCGGTGAATGATATGCATTCTCACCCACTAGAGATTGAAGAGGTGCATGCCACTGAGCATGCAGCTGAGCAGCCAAATGTGGAGACTGAGCAAGATTCAGAGCTGGAATCACCGCTTGTTAGAAGAAGGAGACGACAGAAACGACATAGGATAAGTAGTTCTTCTGGCGGGGAAGAACGTAGGCAAGAGAGAGATGCGAAACTGCTTGGAAGAATCAAACAATTCGTGTTAGATGATGTGAAACACTGGGTTTTGGATGAAGTTGTTCCAACTATGAAGGAGTACATTCATGAAGTGGTTACTTCTTCGTACCAGCGATCAGATGCTTCGTCCTCTCAACCAATGCCACAGAATGAGCCCCGGTTATCCCGTATTTTGCAACAGCGACAGTCACGGCCACGTTCTGACGCACCACATGTATATTTTATAGAGTTTAGTCCTATTTTGCCATTTAATTTACTAATCTTAATTGCAATGCACACATCTGGTGGTGATGTTGATGATGACGATGAGATGGAACCCATTGTCCAGTATTTTGGACCTGTCTATGTGAATAAGCTCATCAGGCAATCTTACCAAGTATTCCGGCAAGGTTCAGCAGATAAGGCCAGAATCTCTCAAACAACTGGCTTGTGACTCACGAATGCCTTTTTTGAACAACTGGAGGATTCATACTCATACTTAACCGTGTCGCAGATAGAGATGTTTGTTCACGCCCTCTGGTGAGAATTTATTTATTTAAATTCAATGTTGTATTTATTTAATTAAATAGAACGTTTTATTTAACATGTTTTTTCATGCCCGCAGTGTCAAACTGATTTCAGATAACAAGTTTATCTTCTCTGCTTGTAATCCCGATGAAGTTTGCATTCTCACCCCGAAATTCCAGGTTAGAACTTATTTATTTATTTAATTCTTCATGTTATTTACATGTTTCGTTTTTTATATGAAATATAGCTTTTATTCAACAAGTCTTATCCGGTAAATTCTTTATCTCGATCAAAAGCACCGGGTCTTTCAGCAGAATTGCTATAGTTCATCGAAGAAAAGGATAATCCATGTTCTCGGCCGTGGTACAATGCTTCTGTGGTAAGTATTTGTTTAATAAATTATTTCAGCATGCTTGTAAATTATGATAACAATTTATTTTTTTCCAGCTAATTATGCCATATAATGTTGGAGATCATTGGTTGACATTGAGAATCGACCTGTCAACTTGGAGTTGTTGGATATATGATGCTACAGTCAAACGACAAAATTCGGTTGCTAGGAGAATGAGATCTGATTCAGTACGACGCATCATAGATCAGCTCCACAAATATTTGCACGATGGGCAATACTGGGAGAAGAGCACGCTTGGTCTGTTGCCATGCAAGGATAAGATGGCGGTGGACTTTGCTAAAGGGTTCGAAGCTTATGATCATTTCAGTGAAGCAGTGTATGCATGCATGTTCATGGACCAATTGATTTGTGGGCGACCGAATGTACCTTGGGCCGAAAGAGAAGGATGTCAAGATAGATAAAGATTGTATATGGCTCATTGCTTATTTGATTTGTCATATGATGAGTGATGTAGAATTTTATTAGATATTTTTAATTGTTTATTTAGATATTCAAATATGTTGGTTTGATCTGTTGTGAATTGTTTATGTTTGAATATGTTGGTTTTTTGGTTGGTTAATTGTGATGGAATATGATGGTTTTTTTGGTTGGTTAATTGAGTACGAATAAGTTGGTTTTTGGGTTAGTTAATTGAGCCGCATTTTCTTGGTTTTTTTGCATAAATTGGACGAATTCCTGCCAAAATCACCGAGTTCCATCCCATTTTTGAGTAATTCCATCCCAATTTGGAGTACTTCCATCCCAATTTCGAGGACTAATTTATTAATTATTAAGTAGCAATATTATCAATATTTCGTCCAATCTGGATGGAACTCGTCCAATTGGGATGGATCTCGTCCCAAATGGAATGGAACTCGCTAATTTTGGATGGACCTCGGCCGTAAGGAATAATAATAGTCTCAATCCGGATGGAATTATGTAAATTGGGATGGACCTCGTCCCAATTGGGATGGAACTCGCTAAATTGGTGTGGAACTCGCCCCAATTATCAGTATTTTGTCCAAATTCGTCAATAAATGTTATTAATTCGTACTTCTTTGTTTAATTTCAACTATAATGTAACCATAACATGATATTCCTAAGAATAATGTTATTAATT
>JAPKLW010002048.1:83709-122285 GCA_026898455.1 Plectranthus barbatus
CTAAGAATAATGTTATTAATTCGTACATTATAGTTTAATTTCAACTACAATGTAAACAAATTAGCAATATTTTGTCCAAATTGGCATGGAACTCTCTAAATTGGGATGGACCTCGTCCCAATTGGGATGGAAGTCGCTAATTTTGGGATGGACCTCGGCCGTAAGGAATAATATTAGTCTCAATTTGGATGGAATTATGTAAATTGGGATGAACCTCGTCCCAATTGGAATGGATTTCGATAAATTGGTGTGGAACTCGGCCAAATTATCAATATTTTGTCCTAATTCGTTCATAAATGGATGCTATTGACATGTCACATCACTCTTACATTTACACATCAATGTATGTGCCAATTTAACTTTTCAGTCAATGAATGCTGAAGTATTTCAGATTCATGTGAAAGTAAACTCTCAAAGTTGCTCAAATAATGCATGTATGTCACTACACATTTGTCTACCAAGCCATTTACTAGTCCCTTCTATATAAGGGTGATTCTGTATAGTTCAAACTCACTTTTTCTTCATTCCTAAAATATTCCAACTACAAATGGCTTTTTTGTTTCTTTTTCTATTTATTCCATCATCCTTAATGAATATTGATGAAAGAATTAGTGAGCACTAGCTCAAATGGAAGAGGATTTTTTCTACGTCAAACAGTCCGGAAGAGGATTTTTCCTACGTCACATGGAGTAGGTGTCCTTGGTCCGGATTCATCCACACTCTCTCTTATTTCCCAAAACTACAAATGGGGCAAGCAATCACCTGATGTTCCAGCACATCGGCGTTTGCTTCTTAACGGGATAAGAGATGAGCGCTTATGAAAAGTGAGCTCAAAATGGGAAGTGATCACCGATTTTGCAGTTTTGTTGCTCACAAATTACTATAATTAAGGGGAGAAAGAGATGAAACTCAGCGGAGCGCTTATCAAAATGTGTATCAAAATGTGTAATATTTTAGACATATAGTTGAATAAAATTCGAATTCAAATTATTACAATTGTGAGTGTGCTTGTAATTTATTTGTTCGAATATTGTAGCAAATTATTAAATTATATATCGTAAATTAAAATTAAAATAAAGTTCAATTGGGAGTGTGCTTGAATTTAAAATGTTAATCATTTACAATTTTATAAAAAACAAATTAATTCGCATAGATGGATGTCAGTCTTCATTAAGTCAATAGAATAGGGATGTAACTCGCCAATTTGGGATGGAACTCTGCCGATTTGATATGGAACTCGCCAATTTCGGATGGAACTCGCTATTTATTAAACAAATGGAACTCTGTCACAATTGGGATGGAACTCGCCATTTTGGGATGGAACTCGCCAAATTGGGATGGAACTCGCCAAATTAATAAACAAATGGATCCCTGTCAAACTGGATGGAACTCGACGTTTTTGGAATGAAAATCGACAATTTGAGATGGAACTCGCTAATATGGGATGGAACTCGCTATTAAATAAACAAATGGAACTCTGTCAAATTGTGTGGAACTCGACAAATGAAGATGGAACTCGGCGAAATGGGATGGAATTAGGCCAAAATTGATCAAAATAATTCACTTGCAAGTCATTGACATATCACATCACACTTGCATTTACACATCAAAGTCTGTGCAAATTTAACTTTTCAGTCAATAAATGCACAAATAATTCATGCAAAAAAAATTCATTTTCACGTGAAAGTGAAACTGTGCAAAGATTTTCAAATAATTCATGTATGCCACTACACATTTATCGACCAAGTAGAATGTGCAAATTCATTCCACTAGTCCCTTCTATTTAAGGGAGAATTTGTGAGTGTTCAAATTCACTTCATTTCATTCCAAAACCATAACAACAACAAATGGCTTTTCTCTTGCTCTTATTCCTTTTTTTGATTTGAATCATAGATCCCATATTTCTTTTGATTCCAATCAATTAGAAGAGGATTTTTCCTACGTCAAACAATCCGGAAGAGGATTTTTCCTACGTCACATGTAGTAGAAGTCCTTCATCCGGATTCCTGCACATCTTTCTCCTTTTCCCAAAACCAGAAATAAGGAAAGCAATCAAAAGAGGGTTCTAGCCCATCAACCCTTTCTTCTCCGTTACGGGAAAAGAGATGAAATGTTATAGTTAGTGAGCATCAATGATAGCTATTTCTGATGGAAACCCGGTGGCTTACGAGAAGCAGAAACTCTCTCCACCGACAAACTATTTTGGTGCTCACTAATTAATATATTTAAGCAGCGAAAGAGATGAAGGAGACCCAATGGCACTGCTATCTCCTCCCCGTCTGTCTGCACTTCCTTCACTAGCTCGCCTTTAGACAAATTGTCGAATAATATTCGAATTTAAATTAATACAATTGTGAGTGTGCTTCTATTTTATTGCTTCGAAATTTGTAGCAAATTATTAAATTATTTATCGTAAATTAAATTTAAAATAAAGTTCAATTGGGAGTGTGCTTGAATGTAAGATGTTAATCATTTACAATTTTATAAAAAATAAAAGAATTCGCATAAATGGATGTCGGTCCATTAAGTCAATAGAAATGAGATGGAACTCGCCAAATTCGGATGGAACTCGGCCGATTAGATGTGGAACTCGACAAATTGGGATGGAACTCGCTATTTATTAAACAAATGGAACTTTGCCGAATTGGGATGGATGTTCGCCGAATTGGGATGGAACTCGCCAATTTCGGATGGAACTCGATAATTATTTAACAAATGGAACTATGTTAACTAGGATGGAACTCGCTGATTTGGGATGGAACTCGCCAATTATGGATGGAACTCGCTAATTATTTAACAAATGGAATTATGTCAAATTGGATGGAACTCGCCAATTTTGGATGGAACTCGCCGAAATGGGATGGAACTCGCTCAAAGTTACTTTTTTCACGTGAAATTCTGATTTTTATCCTGCCAAAATTGATCGAATTAAATCACATGCATGCAAACACATTCAATTCGACTTTAGTCAATTCAATAAAGCCAACATTTGAGGAGTTGGAAGAAATTTCACATGTATTTCTGAACTTAATAGTACAAAGATGCATAAATAATTGAAGTACTACTATTAAATATTACTATTCATGACTGAAATAATTTTGTCGCAAGTGAAACACTCTCTTATGCAATCGAATACTCATTCTCAGAAAACTCTCTCAAAAATCAAACACGCTTTCTAAAAAAATATGTCAAATTTTCGTTCTCTCATTGTGCATTACAATGGTCAATGGGACAATGAATACAACTACATCGGTGGAGAAGAACGAGTTGTCATGCTACCCTCTGATGATATCACGATAGAAGAATTGCGGAGAAATGTTCAATACATTCTCCATTCTCATGGCATGGTGGGCTCTTACACCCTATATAATGTTGCTGAAACAAGAACTGGGAGGAAGGTTCCTTCGGTTCTCGCAATGGATACACACCTTCAACGGCTTTGTAACATCTTGTGGGAGCCGAATGTTTTTCTAATGATGAACATGCAATCCGATGAAGCTGCTGGAAGCTCTCGACGACAACCGTCTCCGTACAGGCCAATTATAGCTTCATTAAGTCCACAACCGCACAACCCTTATAGTCCAACTCCAGAAGAACTACATCGTTTTTCATCATCGATGATGTTTGGAGAAGGAAGCAGTGGAAGTCGAAGTTCTCTTGTCCCCGATTTAAACTTCAATGCACCTGATGATGAGGGTGATGATGATGAAGACGGTGCCGACACACAAAATCCGAATGTAGTTGTCCAGTCAGATGAGGACGACGAAGCAGAATTCGATACGGAATCATCCAATGGTGATGAACGCCATAATTACAATGCTTCGTTATTCAATTGTACAATTGGAGATTTCACCGCTTGGGTCCGAGAACAAGGTGGTATAGGTGCCATTGTATCAAGCCTGGTCCCGACTCAGCCATTACCGGCTGAAACAGTTGATGTCCTAAGTCAACAAATGAACAACTGGTTATTGCCGATAATTCCGGTAGATACATCTGACGTACCTATATCACGAGATGTTCAAGCAGTATTGGACGAGGAATTGCAAAAAGGATCATTGTTTTGGTCTAAAGAGGACTTGTATGTGGTTGTCGGACTTTGGCACATGGAGCATCAAGTTGAGTTTAAAGTCGCGATCTACTAAAACTCGGGTGGAATATAGTTGCAGCCGCAGTGATAACTGTTCGTTCATGATTCGAGCCGCTAATTTAGATGGATGTTGGATTGTTTACAAATTCTGCTCGAGTCATACTTGTGTTACAAGTATGGACAACATCCGAAGCAGAACTATACGCTCGAAGGCTATCTCTGCATATTTTGCCCCGGAGAATGCGCCGACAAGGATCGATCATAAAGCCGCGAGATATAATGGCGGAGCTACAACATAATTTCGGAATTAAGGTGAGCTACAACAATGCACTACGAGCTCAAAATGGAGCCATAGCTAAGATATATGGTGGCTTAGAGGATTCTTTCAACTTGCTGCCAAAATATTTTTATGTTCTCGAACAGCACAATCCGGGCACCATTACCGATCTTAATATCGGCGAAGATGGACGACTACGACAGTTCTTTGTTTGTTTGGGTGTGTCGCGTGCAGCATTCTCAACTTTATTACGCCAAGTGATTGTCGTTGATGCCACACACCTCAAGGGCAGAAATAAAGTTGTGCTATTGGTTGCTGTTACCAAAGACGGCAACGAGCAGATATTTCCTTTGGCAATTGGATTTGCACCGATCGAGAATGATGAGAGCTGGACTTGGTTTATGTCCCGGATTCGGATGGCTTTCCATTCTAATGAGCATTTGCTAATTGTTTCAGATCAACACATCAGCATAGCAAACACAATAAGTTCGGTTTATCCAGAGGCAACACACGCTTTGTGTTGTTACCATATCCAGAGCAAGTTGACAACCTTCACTACTCCAATTGTGAGGTTATACCATAAGGCAGCCTATGCTTACCGTTCTATAATCTATCAGAAGGCAATTGACCAGATTGCACAATATTGCCCGGCAGCTTACGAGAAACTCATGATACTCGGACCAGCAAAGTGGGCAAGGTCAAAATGCCCGGTTCGCCGATATAGCTTCATGACATCGAATGCAGCCGAAGTATTCAACTCCCGACTGTTAGATGCTAGACGTCTGCCGATCTGTTCCGTTGTCGAGCTATATAGGCACATTGTCGAAAAATGATTTGACGAAAGGCGTGCTAAGGCATTTGCAAGAACCGAAGAGTTGACTGAGGAATGCGTGGCCAAAAATGACTCCAATGTTGGAGCTCTCAAACAGATACTCTGTTGTGGCTATTACTGATGATCAATTCAAAGTCAGCCTCAAAGATACAACGTGGAAGGTTGATCTCCAAGAAAACTTGTGCGACTGTCGTGAATTTCAGCTGGATCTTATTCCATGCTCGCATGCTATTGCTGCAATTCGGTTAGTAAATATATAAATACATCATTCTTTAATTATAATGTTCACTACTTAATCTTTGTTGTTGACACAGCTTCAAGGGTATGAGTATATATGACTACGTTTGGTCATACTACAAGACATCGAATTGGCAAGAAATATATGGAGGGGTCATACACCCACTGCCTCCCAAAGATGAGTGGGTTGTATCACCAGAAGCACAAGCTTGTGTTGTTTTGCCGCCGATTGTGAATCGGCAAGCCGGTCGACCAAGAAATAGTCGTCGTCCTTCAGGAGCAGAGGCGGGACAAACATCAACCACTAGACGACGAGCTCCAAAGAAATGCAGTATATGTGGATCTACAAGTCACACGAAACGTGGCTGTCCAGAAAGAGTTTCGCCTAATTAATTTGTTTTGTTTTTAGGAATTATATTGCCTCATGTATTGTAATATGTTCGATTTAATTGTCTTAAATTTGAGGACATGAAATTCCGTGCAAAGTGCTTGTGATTCCCATAATTTATATTTTATGTGCTTAGCTTTTCAATTCTAAATACCAACACATTTTACATGATTTATATTATTTCAGAATCGCAACATGTAATGTAATGTAATTTTCAAAAGATCACACACGAAAATTTATTTAAAATGGACTTCCATCCCATTTTTGTTGACTTCCATCTCATTTGAGCGAGTTCCATCTGAGTTAATCCGAATTCCATACGAATTACATACGACTTCCATACGAATTTCCAGACGAATTCCATTCCGAATTCCACAGCCGAATTCCAGCTATAATGGCCGACTTCCATCCGAATTGATTTAATTCCAGCCCAATTCGAACCGAGTTCCATCCCATTTTCAAAGGCGAAGTCCGCCTCACTTTTTTATTAATATAAAAATGAAACTCTAAATGGATAATAATAAAATAAACAAACAGTTGTAATTTTCGCACAAAACGATAAAAATGATTGGATGATTGAGACACTGTTGACAGAGAAAATACACTTTCGCTATTTTGTGAAGTTTTTCATAAGGGTTGCTAGGTGAATGTGTTTTATAACTTTTGCTATTTAAAATTATTCTCTCTTAAAATTATCCTATTAAATAGAAAAATATCTCTGATATAATTCAAACACATAATTAATCATTAAGTAAAGCATTAAATGCTTAATCACTTATGCTTTTAAGATCGGATCCATTTTCTATATTATAATTATAACTAATTAATACACTCATACCTATACACACATATAGGGGTGATAATTTTTGATCTGATCCGATAATTCAACACGAATCCGCATGATACTAATGAATACGGATTGAGGCTTATCGGATATGGATCTTTATCGAATCGACAAGATTAAGGACACAAAAATTTCGGATCAGATTCGAATTGGATAATTCATTAAACGGTTCGGATACGGATATCCGTTAATAAATTAATAAAAATTATTTATTTCTTAAATATAATAATTAATTAATTGATTTTGATATATTAATAAAGATTTAAAGTTCTTTCAAAAACTCAAATCTCTTCGTTCTTCATTGTTCGTGTCTAATTTTATTAATTCACCACCAAAAAATGTATTTATTTATCTATTAATTATATTTTTTAATATTTATTTTCTTCTACTATCAAAATTTAATAATTTTCTTTTTTTCTCAACTTCAAGTTTTCAATTAATTTGTATCAACGGATTAACTAAAAGGTGAGATCTTAAATTTTAATGTTGATGAAAGTATTGTAGATTCTCATTCATTGTCTCAACTATTTCAATTTCACCATGATAGATTAAAAGTATTTATTATAATTTATTTTATTTGTTATAAATCTTAAAATTTTAATTAATATTTTTCTCCCTCAAAATTGTCAAGTGGAGTATTGACAACTAAGGTGAAAGATTGATCAATATTTAGAAATGAGCATGTTTGACCACTAGAATTGGAATTTAAGATTTATCTATGTATCTTTAGATATTTGATTGAGGATTTTAGTTTTAAATGAAGTTGTAGTTTTATTTATTTATCAAATACATTATTTGAACAATCAAATATGAATATTTTGTATTATCTTATCAAATTTTTATTGGATTATAATTGTGTTTATTGAAACGAATTCTTATTGAATTAATCCGATTTGAATTCTTATCGGATCTTTATCGAATCGGATACATAACGGATCATTCGGATTGAATACTTATTGGATCCTTATCGGATACGGATCGAATTCGTGCGGATACGGGTTTGAGCTTAACAGATCGGATACGAATACGAATTCTAATTTTTCTTAACGGATCGGATACTGATTTGACCTCAACAAATCAAATCGATAACAAATTGATACGATAAGAATCTGATCCACACGAATTGTCACATACCTTATTTTGTGACGCAACTTAGATATACATTTATCATGTCTAAAAAAGTCAAATCTAGTATATTGTTTATTAATTTATGGTGATGATTTACCTTGAAACTTTGCAATGTTTATATAACTTAAAATGTGAGAGAAAATAAATACTAATAGATTAGAGATCTAGATCCCCATCTATGCCATAAGTATTAGAGGCTACAGGAATGGGCAAGCAACATCTTATCAAATTTTTATATCCATAGAAATCACATAATTTTCTATATCTAATTTCATTAGTCCTCAACTACTATTAAAACCATTTTATTTCCTCAAAACATTTCATTTCACATACTTGATGTCTTCATCATCTTCCTTTTGAATAAAACTTTAGATACAAATTCTTTTAGGAATTAGATAAGAAAAGACAAAAAAATAAAAAAGGTATTATGAACCAGTTTTTAATGAATTGTTTAATAGCTTACATTCAACTGCCACTACAAAGTTGAGAAAACTGTTCTTAAAAAAAAAAACAATAAGATGCAGGGTCAGAATTCAAGATGGATATTTAAAAAAAAAAAAGAAAAAGAAAGAAAAAAGAGGCAAGCAAGGCAGAGAGGCCGAGATTTTACCAAAAAAAAAATGTAGCAGCAGGCAACTTGCTCTAAAGAGGAAAATGAAGAAACATTTTCTTACAACTAAAGCAAAGAGAAGGGAAGTCCTAACATAAACCATTGCCAGTTAAGTCGCCAGTCAACAAATGGTGCACATTCCCACCAAGCCAAGCCTTTGCAATGCATAGCCCCAACAATTCTGTAGCATGCTGCTGCAATCTGCATGCACATATCATTCATAGCTTGCTGAGGCTGAAGCCCACAACAGGGGTTGGGTTGAGTTGGGTTGGGTTGGGTTCGGTTGCCCCAGTTAAGGTTTGCTTTATGCTTTTCACCCATTTTCATACAATGAATTCCATTACACTCCTGAATGCAGGAAATAATGCTGTCAAAATATGATGAAAATACTCACAGTACACAACCATCAACATGTTTTATCTCAGCTTTTCATCTTCACATCACACAGCAGCCATTTCTGACAAGGGCAAGTTAGTTTTATCAACATTTACATTTGACCATTTTCTCTATTCTTTTTGCGTGCATATTTCTCTTAATGGTGGTCATACTTGCATAATGGACAAACCTAGAGGATCTGACTTCTGATTGCTATTCAATTTCACATTTCCTTCATATCATTTATCTTTTTTATTTATTTGTTTACATTAAATTTCCATCTGTTCCCTTCCAATCTAATGGATAATCCATTTCCTTTCTATTCGAATTATATCTTTTCCATTCTCCCCACCTCAAACCCAAACAGATACCAATTACCCGATATCCATGCAATACAATTTTCCCACTTCATATTTACACACCGCAAACCAAATAAAAGAAGATTAAATTCCTGTAGTCAAAACATGCCTAAACCCCCCTAGAAGTAAGGTGTTATCACCAAATACCTCAGCAGTGGCTTGACCCCACAACCCTTTAGTTTATTTTGGAAAAAAAAAAAAGTCCTGCCGATTCAAATCATGGTAAAAAGGTCTTTGACGAAACTGTTAACCATTCTTTCTAGTAGTTGCCGAATTTCTAGCATGTCAAGAGACTCCAAAGATTACCATACGGACACATAATTTTATACTGCTACAGCTTAGGTTTGAATTGGGTGGCTATAAAAATACCATATGACAAATGCACAAATTTAAATAAAACAATTATGGTAGCAGTTTTGATAGATCCCAAGACAAATCTCGTTCAATATTAATTGAGATCTTACCAAACAAACTCAGAAAGGAGCCTCAAGTGATTCATCCCAAACATCTGCACTTCCATTAGAGGCATCTTCAGCATCTTCCTCCATTGAAAGCCTAATATATTCTCTGTGCGCAAAGCGATCCCACTCTGTTAAAGTTGGATTCTCACGCTCCTGTCAGGAAGTAAATTGTGAGAAAAAAAATAATAATAGGAATCCTTAGACCTCCACTTACTTCGCAGAACATTAAATGTTCGCAGAATTATACCTGGCGGATTAGGAATGGATCACGAGTCTCAAAAGCCATGAACTTGTTAAGGTTAAAGAGGATATTGAAAACACTGCCAGAGAGTCTACTTCCTTTTAAATCACGCAATGTAAAATAGCTATCATCCTGCATATGAGATGAGGTTGAGTCTCATGAGCTGACATAGTAGGTGGGCACTTTTTACACAAATATCCAACCATGTACCTGACCCCAGTAACATATTCCATAAAATAGTTTATTGGAAAAGAAACATTTTACTAGATAAAAAATTGAAGTTACCAAGAAGTGGATAACATATCCACTTAAACCAGCCGAAATCTGAACATAAACTCAAATGGGTGCTAATATCAAATCTCTAAACAAGTTTTACACAAAGAAGAGACTAAATTGTTTATGCATCCGTATCCAGGAAGTCACCCAAAGCTTAATTATATCCCAGTACTTCAACAGCAAGTCATTCCATTTCTTTAAAAATTCTCCAGTTCCTTTCTAACCAAGTTCACCATGATGATTTACCAGATATTGCATGCTTCAGTGTTTTAGCCACCTCTTATAATGTTCTTATAGTTTTTCCATTAACTTCATAAGCAGTTGGTTACAACTCCATCACAGCTTATTTACATAAGAGCACCATCACGCACAAACAAAGAGGGGTTGACAAATTTATTAAACAAATAATGGAAGAGTATTGGAATATACATTCCAAAAACCTAAGAGCAGGACCAAACACATTACAATGTCTTAAGAGTAGCACAATTGATTCTAATACGCACATGTTTTAGCTCCATCTTATTTAATAAAATGAATAATAATGGATTGCATTGATTAAAATGTGAAGGTCTCAATTGAGTCATTTTAAATGTCAAATATTTTGATCGAGTCAATAAGTTTCTCTTAGAATGAGCTAATACGTTTCTCTTAGAATAATCAAAGGATTAAAATGATTCTTACCGCTAATATATACTCCCTCCATCCCGCTACAAATGTCGCTTTTCATTTTGCCACATTAACTTCGGAGCTAATGTTTAGTGGCTAATTGTGGTTAATAAGAAAATTGGCAATCATAATTAACTTGTTTAAGACTTAAACAAGTTAATTATGATTGCCAATTTTCTTATTAACCACAATTAGCGACTTAAACAAGTTAATTATGATTGCCAATTTTATTATTAACCACAATTAGCCACTAAACATTAGCTCCGAAGTTAATGTGGCAAAATGAAAAGCGACATTTGTAGCGGGATGGAGGGAGTATTATTTATTAACAAATGAATCTATGGCAGTGCATGGGTGTAATTTTAGTTGCATGTATAAGATTGAGAATCCACAAAATGGAAGTATCATACTTATACAATCTTGTGGGAGTTTACCTCGGGAGAAACCATGTCAACTATCTGACACAAAATATCTTCAAAAAGTACAGGCTCTTGGGCCATGCATTCCATTCTGTGCAGCTGCTCCTCATAAAAAAACTGCATCTCATTCCTAGTAATAATTCCATTTCCATCTAAGTCAATGCATTTGAACCTGAGGAAAAACGAAAACAAAATATAGTCTCATATGGATCACAGAATAGTTATTGAAATTCAAACTACTCCTATCTTAGCTGCTAATCGAGAAATAAATATAAACAAGTTCCTCCAAAGAAAAAAGGCCTCCGGCCTCCCCAATGTAGGTCATGTGTCCTCTGAGCTTGATTACAGCTGTAACCAATAGCAACTCACTAAACAATTCAAAACCAAATTTTCCACACATTAAAGGAAAAAATGTGAAAAATCAAGTCGCTCAATCTTGATGCACTGTTCCCCTACAAGGGGTTCATAGATAGGTCTGCAGAATCATGCTTCTCCCCCAAATACCATGTCATTCTTCCTATGTTATGTACTCCAAAAAAACACAAGCATTTTGTTATTGATTCAGGGAGGACATAACAGGAACAGCCTTTCATGGTGTCAAACCCAAGAAACTAAAGTGATTCTTTTAAGAAACTAAGACTTAGATCTCCCCACATCACGCATTTCAACAACTAAAACAAAACTTAGTTACTTTAACACAAAATGTTTCAAATCTGGCCCTAGGGGAAAGAACTTAACATACAACTTCAATAGCGATTAGCGAGGTATCACTGAAAACCTTTTACTGATTAGATAGATACAAACCAGTATTCAAGACTAGGCTCAGAAGATTTATCCTCCTCTGACAATATGAAGTAAACAAAATCTTCATATCCCATCTTTCCTTCAATCTTACTGGTAAACTTTCTGGGAACCTTCGAAAATTTGAAATAAGCAATACTTAGAGAGAGATGAACAAAGCATCTAAATGTATAGAGATTAAAATCTCCTCAACAGAGAAGATAACATGGCTTGATAAGGACCAAAAAAACAAACCTGAGAAAATACTCTATCAACAATCCTGTAGGTAAGTGCGTGGTTACCGTATCTGATAAGGTTCTCCTTATCGATAAAAAAGTCGTGATCGGTATCCAGTTCCCAAAATTTGCAGTATATCACATAAAAATGTTCATAAGAGAAGTACCTGCAGTAAAAAGTATATGAGGTAGCAAATGGAGATAATTATGATTAGTAGTATCATATGAAGTAGCAGAAAAAATACAAGTGCAGAACAAGTAATAGTACAGCAGCAAAACAAGTCCTATGGCAGGTACACTTGGAATCCCTTATTACCCTCCAGTAACAATGTGAACATTTTGATTTTAACTAAGCTAATATGCACACACTTTGTCCTCTACTATGTCTATACTTAGTGATCTATTTTTTTGAGCGAGTTTGTGTAAAACCAATAATATGAGAAGCTGTTCACGTTCTGGAATTATATATATGTTTACACCCAAAATAAGAGTAAGCTCTTTTGAATCAAAATAAAATTAAGAAGTTTCTTCAACTACCTCAAAACTTTGTTAATATCCTCTTCTTCATCCGCATGTTGCATTGCAGCAATCAAGTTTGAACGTTTTAGCTCCCTCAGGGTAAGATTCCCATTACCCGCTCTATTCACGTAGTAAAATATTCTGTATATTACAGTTTCAGCTGGAAATAGCAACAAATTGAATTGTCAGTCAAAGAAAATATTGATCCATATATCAAAAAACTGAAACACGAACTCATTTAAAAATCAGCTTCTCAAAGTTAAGCGCGCACCAACCAAGTTAGTGGTTGAACTTGAGTAACAGAGTAACATTGCACAAGATAACCCCAGAAACATAGGGTTACAGTACAAACTGCCAACAGATCACTAAGATTGATTTGTGTTCAGCATCATCCAATAGAAATGATTCATTTTCAAGTAATTTACATATAGCAATCAGAAAAATAGAATTTGAACAGTGTCATTTACTACACAATGTGTCAAGAAATGTTAATTCAGAGTCGTTGTTCCGAAGAGGTGAAGTGTATAATGGGCCACGATCACATGAAATGAAACCTTAGACTAAGTATCTTCAAAAAAGTATATGCAAGTGAAATATTCAATAAAATCTTGGGTAGGACACTGATGAGTTCATATTTGAACTCATCTTTGGTTAGATTTATTAGTTGTTTTCTTCATATTTTAGTTTTTATTGCACGAGTCTATGAAGAGTGGTATTTCACTTGTGGTGCAATGTTTTTGATGTTTTCAAATATATACAAGCGAATAAAGCATTTAAAAGTCCAAAATCCCGAGGAAAGGCACTATGTTTCAACTGATGCAGTGCAGTTCAAGCGACACTGGAAAGAAGCCAGCGTCGACCAACATGGAGTGTGTCGATCAACGCACACATATCGATCGACGCGCACGAAAATTCAAAGATCTTCTCGAAGGTTGACGGATTTGCGCGGGAATTAAAAAGATATACTCATTCAAGAAGATACAAGGTACAAAAGATAGGCATAGTTTTATACATAGATATTTTGAATTAAGATACATACAATATCTAATCCTATTCCTTGTATATTTCCATCATAGTTCAGCCCATATAAACCCTATAAATACCCCTCTAATTTTGACTATTCAGTATCCTTCTCAACCGCAATTTCTGTAGCAGTTTATTAGATTTTAGCTTTAGCATTCATTTGCTTGTACTTTCGAGAGAGGCAAGGACGAAATTGACAATTCCGGCTGAATTTCTTATCCTTTATTTTATTTTAATGAAATTTACTTTTTATTTAGTTATGCTCTTTAAACCTAGGGTTTTTACTATGCAAGTTATTGCAGATGGTTTGTGATTCCTACTTTTTTCATTAATCGAAGGACCGAGAAATGAAAATTGATTTAGATGATTAGGTATTGATTGAAGGACCGAGGGGTAAAAATTGATAGTGAGATTAGGAATGCATGATATAATTTGTACCGTTCGATCAAGAAGTATTAGATTGTAGGGACTATAATATGATATGCTCATATTTTATTGATTAATTGATATTCTTGATACTGAGATGAGATATACATTAGTTAGTAATTTAATTTATCATTAATTGCATATATCCCACATGTTGCATAAATTTGATTGATAATTTAGTTGCATGTTATCCAATATAGAAGTTCAATCCTAGTATCGGTGTTTTCATTTAATTGATTTTAAATCCTACTTTATTTTCCGGCCTAGTTTTCAAAATCCAAAATTATTATTTCTACCAGCTCAAACAATTTATAAAGACCGTGTTTCAGTAAATGAGTTTGTTACATGACATCATTCCTCGAGGGATCGATAATTTTATTTTTCCGCTATATTATTAGCTTTTCCTAAATTCCTGATTTTTTAGTGATCAGTCACTCTCAATCTTACAACCGTTTTGACAATTACTAATTTTAAAACATAACAGAGAGCTTACTAAACCTGTAATGCTTATTAAAATTATGGAAAAATGAAAAAATTGTGAGTTCTTTTCCTATTTTTAGCCTTTTTTTAAGCACGTACTGAACTCTCAAACTTTATCATTGTTATGGGATAAGATATGATTGATGCAAAGATCGAACATGAAAACACACGTGAATAATACATAAAAAACACACATGATTTGGTAACCCGGTTCGTTAACCATAATATCTCGGGTGGGGCTCTAATAGGCCAGGCCAGGCGTTGGCTCTGTAGGCCTGGGCCTACCTAAAATTTCATAGGCCTTAGCCTGGCCTATTAATCCAAATAGGCTTTTATAAAGGCCTAGGCCTGGCTTATTTAGATATGAAGGCCGGATTTTTGGCCTACTTAAGGCCTATTTCAGCCTATATAATAATTTTTTATTATTTTTATATTATAAATAAATATATAATTTTAAATATTAAATTTATCTTATAATTTAATGTTGATAGGTCTTATTCTTTAGTGAGTCTAGACCATAAAAAATTATAGATATGCTAAATAATTTAACAATTTATTAATGTATTATTTTTATTTTGAAGTTTATAATTAGAATATTTAATAATTTAGATATACATTTATGGTTAATATCATATAATGCTCTACGGTCCATCTAATATATATGTGTAGTTATTAATAAATTTTTAATTCCCAACAAAGTGTTTAATAATTTAACAATCAATTTAATTTGTTATTTTTTTAATTATAAATATTATATTTAATATTAAATAATTAAAATATTAATAATTTATACATTATATTATTTTTTAAATAGGCCGGCCTGTTAGGCTTAAAAGGCCTAATTTGAAGCCTGGGTCTGAGCCTGTTTATGTATGTAGGCTTTTTAAAAAGCCCAAGCCTAGCCTATTTGTCAAACAAGCCGGGCCAGGCTAGGCCTTAGGTAGGCCAGGCCTAAGGCCCCTGTCGGGTAGCCTGGCCTATTCCCAAGCCAGGATATCCACAAGAAATTTGTTGGTGGCACGGCACTTATATAGTACTTGGCTGTTGGCACACAAGCTCAAGTTCAGAGCACAAACACAGATTCCTTAGCATAGAAAAACTGAATACAAGAGTGATTTATATATACGAGAACACATCTAATTAGAGTAAGAAACATAGACTCTAATTGCGATTCGGTGACCCAATTCATCAACCATAACTACATTAGGGGGTGCTACTATGCCAAGATATCTAGTATAACTATAGGTGGTGGCTCTTATCTAGCACTTTGCACATAGGCTCAAGTCCATGGGGGACACGCATATTCTTTAGCATACAAAATTGATTACAAAAATGAAAGATTTATAGGGGAGAACAAAGTCTAATTAGAGTAACAAATATCTACTCTAATTAATTTATTGTCGACACTCTAATCCTAGGGGTATAAGCGAACCGAGTCAAGTAGTGTCGTGCTCAAGTTTGACTCATTTAATTCCAAGTCGAACTTTGAGTTTTTCTAAAGCATACTTTGAAGTTCACCAATAAAAACTTTATTGAACCTTAATCGAGCCTAACGAACTTTCTAAATTAAGAATATAGTTAAAATATTAATTATTTTTTAAAAAGAAAAAAATACTTATTCCAAATTAATATCATATCATGCCCAAATTTAAAATTTTCTCATTACTATAAAAATTTGTCATTATTGTTACTCATAAATTATGAAAAAAATTATTTTTATAAAATTAATTATTTTATATTTCTTACTAATTCGAGCTAACGAGCTTGCTTGCGTGTCAAATACTATGATTCTCAAGTTTGGTTCGTTGAGTACACGAGCAACGAGCTCCAACGAACTTTTATCGAATCAAGACCCAAGTAGCTCACGAACAGTTGGGTTTATTTACACCCCTATCTAATCTTACTCAGAATAGGAACATCAACCTTAATAAAAGAATCCTTCCTTTTGTGGAATCTGCCTAATATATCCTCATATATTCTAAAGGCTCCACATCTTTTTTTGAAATGCCCAAATATATTCTTAATGTAATCCCATGCTCCATAACTCAGGAATCTCCCACTTGGAGACTTAGTTATAATCTTGTGGATCTGCCTAATATATTGGATATATCCGAGACCGCAATGCATAATATACCAATATAATTCGAGCTCAACCACTAGATATATCTTACATATTCCTTGGTTTTATAGTTCAACAATGTCCCACCTCGAGACTGAACTCAATTGTAATCATCTCCACACCTTCCACAATTGTGATTTTCTTTCTTCAACTATCCAACACTTTCACATCTTTAGGATATGACAAGTGATATTCTGCACTACGAAAAACCTCCTCATTTATTGTCTCTCGGTCCACCAACCTCCACTATCTATTTTCACGATATGGCAAACAATGTTTCTCAACTACGACAAACTTTCCTTGTTAATTGTCCCTCAATCCAACAACTTCCACTCTCCTTTTCTCGTTGTTTCACATATGGCAAGCGATTTGTGTGGACTAGAACAAACCTTTCTCGTTATCATTGTTACAATAATTGGAAATTTGAATGTACAACTTAATTAGAAATTACAAAGTGGGTTTATATATCAAAATGGGCTAAAGGATATGGGCCTTAACAACCCCCCCCCCCCCCCCCCCCTCAAACTCAAGGCGGATTCAAAGCGTTAAGTTTGAGCAAATGAAGCCAATGATGCTCTCGAGTTTGTGCTTTGGTGAAGAAGTCTGCAAGTTGTAGATCAGATGGCACATACTGAAAAACAATAGTTTTCTGAAGACAATGAGATCGAGAAAAAGAGGCATCAACACCAAATGTTTTGTAAGTTCATGCTTCACTGGATTATTAGCAATCTGTATGGCTCCAGTATCATCACAAAGAAGAGGGGTTGGTGTAGCATAGGAAATACCAAAATCTCCTAGTAATCATCGAAGCCATACAATCTCTGAAGTGGTGGTGGCAAGAGCTCGAAGTTCTGCCTTTGTACTAGCCCGAGATCTGGGTTTTAAAAGGCGTGCCTGAGGCGCGCCTCAGATTCAGAAAATCGCCTCAAGACCTATGAGGCACGCAGATTACGTGAGGCGACCCTAAGGCGAGCCTAGGCGAGCGAGGCGAGAAAGGCGAGATATTTTGTATGCGAGGCGATAGATGTAGTAACATGCATGTTATGTCAATAATTCTTTTACAATTTACAAATTAAATTATTTTTAAATGTGAGAAACAAAGTTTATTAAATTACTAAATATCAACATTACTTAAATTTGAAATTTAATTTCTAATTTTTTATATCAGCATCACAAACATATCATAGAAAAGATAAGTATAAAATAAATTATAGATATTATATCTTTCTTGTTTCCTTTTTTATTTTTATGTTAGCTTATTTTGAACTTTGGGATATTAGTTTGCACGTTTAAATCTATTATGTTTATATTTTGGTTATTTTGGTGGAATATTTGCATGGAATTCAAGATCTTTTATACATTAAAAATATTGAAAATGTGTATTTAAGTTATAAAATGATGTATATATAATTTTTTTTAAGTTTATATATAAGTTTGCCTCGCGTGCTTGAGGCGCTCGCCTCTACCTCTCGCCTCACGCTTCGGTTTTTTTAGACCTCATCGCCTTAAGTCGCCTCGTGCCTTTTAAAACCAAGCCCGAGATATAGTTGGTTGCTACTTGGACTTCCATGTAAGAGGAGAAGAACCAAGAAGAATGCAGTATCCAGTGACAGAACGACGATCTGTCGGATCACTCGCCCAAGTAGAGTCCGAGTAAGCATGGAGCTAAAACGGATTATCTCTAGCATAGAATAAAGCCTGAGATGATGTGCCCCTTAAGTATCTTAATACACGAAGCAGATGCCCAAAATGAACCGAAGTAGGAGCACTCACAAACTGACTCAAAATATGAACTGCATGAGCAATGTCCAGCCTGGTGACAGTGAGATAAACAAGACTGCCTACAATATGTCGATATCGGAAAGGATCTTCAAAAGGTATACCATCAGTAGGAGGAAGCTGTAAGTGAAGCTCCATTAGTGTGGCAGCCAATCGAGTATCAGTGATGCCAGGGCGAGCAATAAGGTCTTGGATGTACTTAGATTGACACAGATAAATACCATGGGAAGAATGCATGACTTCAATGCCTAAAAAATAGCTCAAAACTCCAAAATCAGACATATGAAATTCGTTACCAAGTTGTTTCTTTCATGAGAAATATGTTCGTCGTCATCTCCTGTAATCAGCATATCATCAACATATAAAAGGAGTAAGGTACGACCACATGGAGAGACATGAATAAATAGAGCAAGGATTATGGTCACTAGGTGAAAAACCAACAGCCCTTATCTCAGAAACAAAACGCTCAAACCAAGCACATGGCGCCTACTTGAGACCATACAAGGCACGACGAAGGCGACAAACATGCCCTGGGGGAGCCTCAACACCTGGGGGTGGCTGCATATAGACTTCTTCATGTAAATCACCATGAAGAAAAGCATTCTTAACATCCATCTGAGAAATAGTCCAAGAACAAGAAGCAGCCACTGCAATCATAGTGCAGACAGTAGTCATGTGAGCAACAGAGGCAAAAGTTTCATCATTATCCTGTCCCTGAGTCTACTGAAAACCTCTAGCAACAAGAGCTTTGTATCGCTCAATGGAACCATCAGACTTGATCTTAATCTTGAACACTGATAGGGAACAGATTCCGAGGCATGATTTACGGCATAGACGGGGGAATTGATTGAGAATCAAGGAGTTGATTTAGTAATTTTAATTATTGATTTGCTTTGATTATTTCCTATTTGATTTGAGTTATTTCCTTTTTGGGTTGGATTTCCTGGAATATATATGTTCCAATAATTGGATGAGTTTATCATTCCATTAATAATATTGTTGATTCACGTATCTTTCGTTATTTGGGTTTCTGCTTCCATCAATTGGTCCGACCTGCCGGATCCGTCTCACCGGAATGACTACTAGATCAGTCAACGAACGTCTTGAAAGGCTGGAAGCCGATCAACTCGAGGTGAAGGAGAAATTGGATGCGCATGGGGCGCAATTGGCAGAGATCTCAGCTTCAATGGCTGCCTTGTCTGAGGCGATTCTGAAATCGCCAAATCGTGGCTTCGCGACGGGAGGCGGGACAGCCGACGGGTCGTCTTCAGCAATTGGCGCCACGGGTCAACAGGACGCTGGCGTGCGCGCAGGGACAGGAAACAGGTTCGAGGGTGCAGGTGTGTTTGGTGTGGGAGGCGCACCAAGCGGTGAAGGGATGGTGGCCCAATTGCCATCATTCGCAGGTGAGGATCCCCTGGGCTGGATTGCAAGGGTTGAGCAACAGTTCAAATTACACCAAACAGGTCCCGAAAGGAAGGTTCCGTCGATAATCGTGGCAATGGAGGGAGCAGCGTTACATTGGATTAATTGGTTGCGGGCAAGGATAGCTAGATTTGATACTCGATTCCGTGGCAACCGTTTTGAGCGGTTATCTGGAGTTCGACAAACGAGCACAATGGAAGATCATATATCGTTATTCGTGCAGTTAGCGAGCCAGGTCCAGGGCTTGCCGAAGATCACTACTTAGGTTATTTTATGAATGGGTGGAAGGGATCTATTATGGTGGTCTGCGAAGTGGGGGCACAACGTTTTTGGTGTGCATTTTGGAGGAACGGTGAAGTCCTCTGGATTTGGTGGAGTGCCTGGAGGTGGCAGCGGGGATCAGGGAACGAGGGGCAGCCTTCCGAAGTCTGGGGGGATATCGGAGGTAGCAAATTCAGGACAATCGATGCAATCCCCTGCTCGATCCCAGTTTACTCGACTGCCACCTAAAGTGTTGGCGGAATTACGGGCAAAAGGTTTGTGTTTCAAGTGCAAAAAACCCTTCTCGCCTGGGCATGAGTGTGCTTTCAAGCAATTGCGAGTCTTGATTGCGGACGAAGGAGATAACGAGGACCTGCAAAACTATGAATACTATGTAACTAAACTATGAATACTGTGAAGTTACAGGTCTAGAGGACGGTACGGAGAAGCATGGCGGTTCGGATGGAGAAAACAAGGACTTGACAATTTATTTAAAGCCACATGGATGAGTAGGAAAAAGTCATTTTCCAGATTTCAACCTTGGGGACAAGGTTGGTTCGACGGGGGATGAAGTTAATAGGGAGCAGATTCCGAGGCATGATTTCCGGCATAGACGGGGGAATTGATTGGGAATCAAGGAGTTGATTTAGTAATTTTAATTATTGATTTGCTTTGATTATTTCCTATTTGGTTTGAGTTATTTCCTTTTTGGGTTGGATTTCCTCGAATATATATGTTCCAATAAGGATGAGTTATCATTCCATTAATAATATTGTTGATTCACGTATCTTTCGTGATTTGGGTTTCTGCTTCCATCGAACACCCACTTACATGTAATGGGTACAATATGTGATGGCAATGGAACAAGATCCCAAGTACATGTATGATTGAGGGCAGTCAACTCCTCAAATATAGCAAGTTGTCATTCTGGATGATAAACAACTTTTTTATATGTAGATGGCTCCTCAATAATAACACCCACACATGGAAAACCCAATTTGTCAGGAGGGACAATAGTAGAAAGATCTCAAAGATTATATCTCTGTCCAACCTGTGACTCATCAGAAATAGCATGTGATTCATCAAGAATGTTAGTATCATTACAAATGGGAGCAGTAGGACTGGCCGATGAGGTAGGAGGAGGTGGAACTGTCGTAGGATCTTGTGAACGACGATTGTAGGCATTTATGATAGGTGGTCTAGGTGGAGGTTCACTAGTGGTGGGTGTGAGAGTAGAAGTAGGATCCGGAATGAGTATATCTGAAGGAGATGGTGGAGTGACATTATTAGTAGATGAACTAGGAGGAAGATAAATAAATGATGTGGACTCTATGGGAAAATATGAGATCTGAGTAGATGGGTTACAAAAAAATGGTCGGTTCTCAATAAATGTCACATCACGAGAGATACGAATGCAACGAGAGGAAGGATCATAACAATGATAACCCTTATGTTCGGGACTATAACCCAGGAAAACACACTCCACAGACTGAGCAATTAACTTTGCTCGCTCACAGGATGCAAGTAAAACATAGCACATGCTTCCAAAAACACGAAGATGATCATATTTGGGAGTACCAAAAAGGACTTCGCCAGGACATTTACCAGATAGTTTAGATGATGGTTGTCGGTTGATGAGATAAACCGATGTGGAGACAACTTCTCCACAGAAGTGAGAAGGAACAAAGGAAGCAATCAAAAGTGTTCGAGCTATCTCAATGATATGACGATGTTTACATTCAACAATTCCATTTTGGTGATGAGCACCAGGACATGACAATTGAGTGAGAGTGCCCTCGGAGGTGAAATAAATCCAAGTGTAACAAGAATGATCATCAACAAAAATAACATAATCTTTATGACCGCCCTTGGTGGCAAATGGTGCAGGACCCCATACATCATAATGAACAAGATCGAAAGGTCTAGCAGAATGAGATAAGCTAGAATAATATGGAAATTGGGTTTGTTATCCAAGCCTACAACCCTTACAATGAAAGGTGGAATAAATAGATGTATGACCTAAACACCCATTATATATTAAAGTAAACAAACGTGATCCACATAAATGACCCAAACGATAATGCCACCCAACAAAGGGGATGGGAGACGATGTAGCAGAAGACACACAGGCACTGGACTGACGAAGGTGTAAGGTATCAAGGATATATAGGCTAGGAGAATCTCTACAACGATGACCAGTCCCAATTCTAATCCTGCTTTAACGATCTTAAATAAAACAAGATGAGTCATAAAATCCAACAAAACAATTGTGGTCCGTGATCTGACCAACTGAGAGGAGATTCATAGACAATTGAGGTACAATAGAGACATCGGGAACAAAAAAATGTGAAGTACAAAGTAAACCCTGATGAGTAAAAGAACAGGATGTACCATCGGCCATCTGAATAGAAATGCCTTAATTGGCTTGCTGGAAACCAAGTGTGATATATCAGATGTCACGTGAAACGAAGCCCCTGAATCAAGTATCCAAGGTGATCGAGAAGAATAAACAGGTGAGGCAGCAACAGCTGACCCGCTGCCACCATGAGTAGAAATAGTATTGATTGGAGACATGATGAAGTGGAGGAGTGTGGTCTATGAAGCAAAAAACACCACAGCAGAGTCCAGCGGTGAGCAGCAATACACTGATCTCAGCAGCAGTACAATGATCTCAGCAGCAATACAATGATCTCGCCGTGCAGATGGATAAAGAAAGTGCAGACAGATTTCAGACCGTGAAAGAAATTATCATTGCTTCTATCTTCTATGTGCAGCACCATCCCAAATTCCAAAACCAGAAATGTCATAAATTGAAGGATTCACAAGTTCAAATCGCGTGAACGTTGTAGACAAGAAAATCAGTCACCGGCAAAAAAAACTGACCAGAAAAAACCCAGACTTGCAGAGAGAGCAGAGAGGCCGACGAATACGCTGAGAGAGAGCAGACAGGCCGACAGCTGTAAGGGGAGCAGCACGGGCTAATAGACGACTGCGAACAGAAATGAACGATGAGAGGAGTTGGAGCAGGCGCGTGCGTTGGAAGGAGACGCATCAGGCGTCGCACGGCAGAAGCAGGCGCTGAGGTGCGCCTGGAAGCAGACGCGCGCGGGGGAAATAGGTGCAGAGGCGCGCGGCAAATGCAGATGCGTGTGGAGGGATGCGCGCCAGCGGAGGTCACCAGAAAGTTGCGCCGATGTGGATAGGTCGCTGACGTGGGTTGGGGTAAAAAAAATAACCTAGGCTCTTATAACATGTTACAATAATTGGAAATATGAATGTACAACTCACTAGGAATTACAAAGTGGGTTTATATATCAATATGGGCTAAAGGATATGGGCCTTAACAATCATCTCTCGGTCCAACATCTTCCACTCCTCTTCCTCCGTAGCTTCACGATATGGCAAATGATGTTTCTCTACAACGACAAACCTTTCTTTTTTATCGTCTCTCGTTTCAACAACTTCCACTCTCCTTTCATGCATTCAGATATGCATCAACTATTGTAGTTGCCCTATTAGTTCCATAGCTTTGCTCCATTGAACCTGGTTTTTTGCCGAGCAAACCTCGCAAGATGCTTCATCAAATCTGGTCCTCTTCCCAACAAATATCGAGAGTTGCGCACCATCATACTTAGTTCTTATCCCAACGAATCTCGAGAGCTTTGCTCAATCGAATCTGGTCCTCTGCCCAACAAACCTCGAGAGTTGAAAGCTATGCTCCATCAAATTTGATCTGCCCAACAAACCTTGAGAGCTCTGCTCCATCGAACCAAGAGCTTTGATACCACATGTAACCAAATCATAAATGATATTGATACAAAGATTGAACACGAAAATACATAAAGAACACACAATTTCATGACCCAGATCGTCAACTATGACGATCTCTGAGGGCACTACCGAACTAGGATATCTACTAGAGATCTTATCGTAGTTCTCATCCGGTCCTAAGGACACATACTTAAGTCCACGACACACGCATAACATAAACTAATTACAAGAGTGACTTATTTGTGGGGAGAACAAAATCTAATTACAATAAGATATATTTGCTCTAATTAATTTACTCTTGCTCTAATAATTTACTGCCAATTGTACTCTGATCCTAATTGGAATAGGAAACATCAACCCTATTAGATGTTTGTGGATTATGCGTGATAGATCCACATATATTCTAAGGCTCCACATCCCTTTGTGAACTTCCGAATATATCTTTGATATAAAATTTGGCTTCATAACTCTACAATAATCAAATGCAAGGAAAATGGTTCTTGTAACTTAATTATCAAGTAAAGTGTTTATATGCAATGATCATATTTGTTTAATTAATTCTTAATCACATATAAATAATATATTGCTTATCATCTTTGAAACTTATTATCATTATCATTAGTCTTAAGGAGAAAAGGTACACATTCATCCTCTAACTTTACCATAGTTTCATTACACTATGGGAACTATTATCACGATCAATCATGCACTTCATGTAGTCGATGTGGCAAAAAAAACTTTGTTAGGGGAGTAATTTAAATCGTCAAATGGTAGACCAAAGAGCATTATGTTTGCATTAATTTTCTTTTAACATCATTTTTCATCAAAATCCTCAAATCCACTTCAAATTGAAAACCCTAAATCTCTCAACTAAGCTCAGAGATTATGAATTGGTGTGTGATTGTGTTTCGGGTGCATGGATGCGCTTACTAGTTGATGGAGCCAATCAAAAGGATGACCACTTGGGGAGGCAGTTAGAGGTGAGTTTACAAAAATGTAAAAGGTCAATAAAAAAATGAAATATAAAATCAATCAACTATGCTCAGGGTTAAAATGAATCTGGTGTGTGAGTTCTTTGTGTTCGTCAACCATGATTACATTTGAGAGCGTTACGCAATAATAATATTTACTAGAGATATTGTGATGACTTTCATCTGTCACATGCAAGCACAAGTCCAGCGCACACAAAAACTGATTACAAGAGTGAATTATATATGGAGAAGAAGAAATTATAATTAGAGTAAGAAACATCAACTCTAATTAATTTACTGTCTATTGTACCCTGATTCTAATACAATAGGAAATATCCTTTAAAAATAATCCTTTGCAGATTCTAGGGCTCCACAACTCTTTGTGAACTGCCAAATATATTGTTGATATATTTTTTATATAATATTAGTCTCCATAACTCAACATTTAAAGAGGATGACATAGGAGGCCAATTGTTGGTGAGTCGAAAGAAGATGCTAAAGGAATCTTAACAAAGTTTTAAAGGCATTTTTAGTAAGAGAGGGGCTGTTTAAATGGAGTTGAGTGAAGCCTATGAATGTTTCCAGTGCATTAGAGTGATTGGAAAGGTGTAATTGTTTTGAAAATTGCTTGCACCTATGCAGTAGAGGCAAAGCCAAGCAATTTTCTGGCAAAGGAAAATATATTCATATGGAGAAATCATAAACCCAAGTATAGTTGAGAGATTCCAAGCTTAGATTTTATCAATTTGAAGTGCATTGAGGATTTTTTATGGAAAATGGAGTTCAAAAATGATAAAAACGTAAAATTAATAGTAGTCAGACTGTCAACATTAATGTTGCTCCAAGCGGAGGAGCTTTTTTGCACATTTAAGATCTAGAAGGGCATGATTGGGTCCGAAATAATGTGTAGGATGAAGTCAGCCTTGACATATTATTAGAGTAATGTGCACTTCTTCCTTAGTTTTTTTTTAGGGTTAACTATCTTAAAAATCATTGATGGTTTTATGCAATCAAGAAACACTAACTTCTTATCCTTTTGTAACTAATACATCAATCAAATTTCTAGCAAAGCATATCAAACATGTCATCAAAACAGAATCAAAGCAATGCCTATTAGTTGTTAAAAACTCAACCAAAACAAAATTGCTTTGTCGGAAACAATGCATTCGTTTCACTATAAATTTCACAAATTCAAATTGGAAAAAAAATGAAAATTATTGTTGGAAGTTATACTATTTAAAAATCATTTTGTGATTGCAGAACCTGCCAAGTGCGTGATTCTTAAGACAATTTACTCAACTTTTTCTCAAAGTTTGACAAACAAACTTCACAGTTCAAATTATTCCATTTTAAGTGAGCATAAATTGGGCATAAGGGAAGATGTAAGGTCAAAAACTCAAAATTTTATTTTAAATCTATGGAAACAGGGATTATGATAAGATGTAAAGTTAAAAGAGCTAATATGTTCATCCATATCTCCCTTTCCAATTATAAATATATATGTTCCAATCCTCATGTCTAGTTGTGTTCCAAAAAGCGTGCCCGAGGCACCTAGGCGGTGAGGCACGCCTCATAATGGTCTATACCACCTCGAGTGGAAGCATCAGAGGCACGCGCCTCGGGCCAAGGCGTGAGGCGCATGGCGGCGGCCGTGACAGCGAGCAAGAGCTCGAAGAAAACAAGGAGCAGCCGCGGCCGTGCTCGTTTACCGACAGCAGAAGCGGACCTGAGCCGACAGTTATTTTTATTTTCAGTATTTCTTATTGTAACTAGGGTTTATTAAGGTATTTAATTGTTGCTTAGGGTTTTTAATTGTTTTATCAAGAACTTATTGAAAAGAAGACTCGAGGCTGTGGGCAAACGGGAGTTCCATTTGAATTATCTCTGTTCTTATTAATTAGTCCGACCTGCCGGAATGACGAACACGCATTCCACAAGTGAGCGATTGAAGAAACTGGAGACTGAACAGGAGATGTTGAAAGAGGAGATGCAATCTGTGAACAAGAAATTGGAGGAGATCAGTCACTTTGGCCGTATTAACCCATGCACTTCTGAAATCAGATGGTGTCGTAGCTTTTAGGCGGGGGTCAACAATGTGAAACGGTGACGGTGGACACCACATCCATTGACGTGCCAGCGATGGGAAGCACTCGCACAGCGCTCTCTTCAATCCAGTTCCCATTGTTCGAGGGTTCGGATCCTATTCGAACGCTTGATGTGAAACAAATGGGATCAGTGGAGGATTATGTGTCCCTGTTCGTGCAACTTTTAAGCCAGGTGCCAGGGTTATTAGATGACCATTACTTGGGGTATTACATGAAGGGTTTGGAGGCCACAGTTGGGAGCTCGCTCCGTCTCCTGCGACCTTGCGACCTATTGATATGGAGTCAGACATGGAGCTGTCGAGGGACATTGAGGATAATCTATCGGTTCAAGACGGCCAACACTACTCGTAGAACTCTAGCAATCTAGAGCATCGAGCAAATCGATTCTTCCGACCCGTCTTGGCCAGCACCATCTCTACAACGGCCAGCAATGCTAGGGGGCCCTTCGAGGTCGTCGAGCCATTTCTCAACAACCCAATCAAGAACATTTGGGCAGTCCACGGCGCGGTCCCATTTCACCGGCTCTAACCTCAAGAGTTAGCGGATTTGAGGACAAATGGATTGTGCTTTCGCTGCAAAAAGCCGTATACACCCCCACATTCATGTCCATTGAAGGAACTGAGAGTTATGTTTGCAGAGAAAGATGAGTTATTGGATCTTCAATAGTTAGAATATTATGAACCCACGGATTTGGAGGACGAATCAGATAAGCATGGAGAGAATTTGGAGGAGGATGGAGCACTTGTGCATTCGATTACAGGAAATTCAAGCACACGAACTATGCGCATTTATTCGGTGATGCAAGTTGTACAATAACTGTACTTTATGACAGTGGCGCTAGCCAAAACTTTATTCATCCTCCCTCGTTACTGCCTTGCAACTTAAACCGGACAAGAAAGATTGGAGTTCAATTGGGGGACGAGCGCTAACAAGAGTGAAGAAGGTATTTGCAAGGGGGTAAATTCGACATTACCAGGTCATGAAGTGAAGACGGACTACTTTATGTTCTTTCTAGGAGGAGCGTGGATGTGGTTCTGGGAGTGGAATGGCTAGCCACGTTAGGGGAGGTGAGTACGAATTGGGGAACTCTCACTATGGGGTTTGAGTGGAATGGGTACTAGGTGGTGTTGAAAGGGGACCATACATTGTGCCGCAGTCAGGTAAGACTTCAGACTTTGATTCGCAAACAAGAAGTGGACTTTTGGGCGATCATTTTGAATATATAACCAACAGAGTTGTTGGAGCCAAATGGAGAGCATTCAGTGGAGGGGGAGCTGCCGGAAATTTGGGAGTCACCGGTGTGCGTCATATGTGAGCCCGAGGCTGTTTTGGCATGGCAGAATGTGCAGACCGAGGGCCGAGATGAGGAGCGGTTGCTAGTCAAGTGGGCTGGCCAATTGGAGGAAGAGTCAACTTGGGTGGAAGCAATCAGTTCCCGGAGACAGTTTCTGGACTTCAACCTTGAGGACAAGGTTGATTCTGAGGAGGATGGAATTGATAGAGAGCAAGAGCTGGAAGAAAAAGGGGAGCAGCCGCGGCCTTGCTCGTTTACCGAAGGGCGAAGGCGGAAGCGAACCTGAGCCCACTATTCATAGGCTGGAGTGATTGGGCTAGTGTTATTTTTATTATTCAGTATTTCTTATTATTAGTATGGATATTTTAGGTAATTGTTGATTAGGTTATTTAAGTTGTAGCTAGGGGTTTTAATCAGTTTTATCAAGAACTTATTGAAAAGACGCCCGGAGGTTGTGGGCAAATGGGAGTTCCGTTTGAATTATCTCCGTTCTTATTAGGTTGCCTGGTGGATGTTTAATTTTAACCTAATTTTTTAACTTACCTTTTAAACCTAATATTTTATCACTTCTCAAAGCTCAATTACAGTCAATTTTGAAAAATTTACATAACTCCCACCCAATTCAACCACACCCACCGCCCCACCCACCCGCTACCATCCTCCTAGCACCGCCCACTGTCGCTCTGCTCAGTGCCGCTCTCTCCAACCCTGCCGAGCAACGCTCTATCCCACCTTGACAAGCGCTGCAGCCACCCTTCAATTTATTTCATGTTGTTGAACTTAACAATATTGAACTTCGATGTTTTATCTTATTATATTTGTTAATATTTTTATGTACATTTTGTTTATTGATGTGATTTACATGATTTTATTTGATATATATTGTGCATTTAATAAATATCATATATATAATTTTTTAATAATGGTCGCCTCTCATCCATGATGAGTTCGTCTCCGCCTCAAGCCTTACTGCCTCGGATTTTGAGGCCTTGTCACCTTGCACTTTACAAAACTAAGGTCTCTAGCTTGATTTCTTATTACCTCTTGTGCAACATTGAACGCACAATAACGCATGCCTAATTTTATCAAATATATATTTAGAAGTTAAAGCAAAAAGAAACTGAATGGTTCTGAGGTAGCCAAAAACATAAAGATAAAGAAGAAAATAAGTTCAGAAGTTCAAACCATACCATATCTTTCTTGAAATTCGGGTGTACTTTGTAAGAACTCCAACCCGGGATGAGTAGCTAACAGCTCCCTAAGCAAAGGTTTGAAATCATCCTACATCAAGACGAAAGCAAGATAACAATAAAATCAATAAACTTAGATCTTCATCAAATATTGAAAACCAAAGTCTCATCAGCAACCATGTTACCTTGGTCAAGTATCTGACATCAGGCTGCTTCAAGATTGTGAAAATTTGGGTTGCTATATCCTTTGTCAACATGTTCCCATTAACCCAATAGTCAACAAATGCATCCCTGTTGGCATCCCATTGACACAGTAAGAGCACATGCATCAACAAATCCAGATTAAGGAAGTCAGTGAATCATTTAATGCAATAGGAAAAATTGGGATAACTGCATTGAGCATCAGTTCCTTTTTCAATCTCAATCTTTGTGGAGCAATAACCAATCAATGAATAGGCAAAAGAAAGATCATCCCAAGTTGATCCAAAACAGACCTAATTAACTAAATAACTACATCCAAATACCGGAAGATATTTAGCCTGAGAATCCAGGATTGTTGAAGTGACTTGAACTTATTCCAAGCATTCATAAACAAATCTTAGTAAGCAAAGAATAAAGTTAAAGTGGAGTGTAAGCTACGAAAGTGCAAGAGTGCAAGTCCAGAACTATCTGAAATATTAAAACTAATCAATACCACCAGTTATTTGCACTGTGCTGATTGAGGTTATTTCTTCATTATGAGTTTGAGGAATAATCACCATCACTTTGTGTCCTTGAATAATTAAAACTAGAGAAGTGGTGACTTGGATATAACATCTACTGTGATTTAACTATTATTATAATATGTATTAACCGGTTTATCTCATTCTTCTGCATGTTCAAGGAGAGAAAATATCTCAAACAAGAAGAAATATTTCTATCAAGGATATGAAGTGAAAAGGCACAGCAATTACCTTGTCACAATTCCACTGCAACCAACATCAATCTTTCTAAAAAGTGCAGCTGAGAAGAATGAGGGAAGCTTGCAAATTTCCTTTGTTACCGGTTTGAATTCTGATTACCATGAAAAAGTAAGTTCATGACAAGTCAACATTGATAGGTGATGTTTTATGTCTAATGTTAGAAGTTCTGGATTAATTTGACATGAATATTGAAACTTCCTAATGGGTAAGGTGATAATAGAATGAAAAGTGTAGGCATACATACGCAACAGATATTCTGTTGATATGTTTTAAAACATGATGTGTTCATATCTGAATTGCAAACTCTACATGTACAGGTACATATTAGGCAAATCTCACCATGCATTTGAAGTCCATCCACGTGGCCATAGAAAAATTGGTTGATTCTAAACAAACATCGTTCTTTCAATTCATTTGGTGCCGGACGTCCATTAAGGAAATAGAACTGCACTTATTACAAACATTATCAAAGTATCAGCAACTATTACTGGAACAAAATCAGAATCAGCAACCAATAAATGAAAACAAATTGAATAAATAAATGCAAACGCGTCAAAAATCAACGAATCAAACCTGTGGTATATGTTCCTTAACAGGTTCATTCACTAACTTCAGCAGCGACCCTAAAACAGATGGGCCTGCCCTCTGTTTCATGAGCCGAGGCGAACCTGCTGAACTTCTAGGTGAGAGTGGTGGGGTACTGCCAGCAGGAAACATTGAAGGCACGGAATTGCTTGCTGCAGCATTTGTGCCAGAGGCTGTTCCGGAGGCATTCAACGGACCAACTCCCTTAGCATTATTTAGCAATGATTTTACCTATAAATCAGAGGACCTTTGCACATAAACCTAATTTTCATTTCAATATAAGACTAAAACCAAAATACATTGACACAGAAAAGCGTGCAATAACTATCAGCTAGCTTGGTTCAAAGGCATTTCACATATTTAAAACTAAGGACTAAAATATAAAAGTCGTTACTATGATCAGGAATACAGGGTTCAGTTGAAAGAGTCTCATGAAAGTAGGCATGGAGACAAGTTAAAGAAACATAAGGTCCAAATTGCACAAGAGTATCACGAGGCAGTTGGGTTTCACTATTGCTTATGCAGAGAAAAAAACGGTATGATCGAGCGCATATCTGATCATACTAATTTCAGAAGTTTATCACTCAAATTCGTGATTATTATATTTGCACTTAAAGGAGGTTTTAAATGGGTTAACTAACCTAAGATTTTTCAACTATTGTCTACAATTATTAAATCTCTAAAATTTATAACAAAATTTGCAACCTTTCAGTGTTATTAATCATAAAAGTAGCAAACATATCAAATACGGCCGCAACAGTTATCACATCAAGCTATTATTGGAACTACTCTAGCGAACCAAACTGAAAAGCTTTAGTGATTGAAAATGAACTATAAATAGATTAATTGGGAAGAACTAAGACAATCCTGTAATTTGTCCTGGATTAATTAGTAGGCACAAAATTAATCATCATTGTTCTCGTTAGATCCCCTAAGTTCAAGTTTTTCAGTGAACATGATTGTTAAAAGGGGACACAACCACTGAATTACGGACCCTTTCATCCTCAACTTGGATTATGACTTTCTTACAGCAGTCAGCAGGACATGTAACTATGTTTTTTCCATGCATGAGTCAAATACATTCACCTCATTATCCACAATGAAATAAATCCTAACAAAATGCAGAGGGACCAAATGCCTTTTTCAAGAAACACATCGGAGCCTACAACTTGAAAGCTCTCTACTTAACTCCTCTTGTTTGTAATCTTCCATATATAGATTATCAATGAGTATATAATTACATATAAAACGATCGTCTTCTTTTTCAACATTAATCTTCCCATGCGAGAATTTGAGCAGAAAAAAAAGACTTTCCCAGTCCAAGAGAATATCCATGAAGCTGCAATACAACAACTATTGGAAAAAAAAACATTAAATTTACCAAACTATTGGTTTCGGGGAGAGATAGCCACTGATCGAAAAGCTTCTCGACAACGTAAGGATTGGCCTTGATGGCCAAAGAAGACACCTCCGTGAGCTGCAAGAGCTCAGCATCGAGGCTCGCCATGTCGCCATTGAAATCCAAATCCATTTCTCAAGAAAATCCTCAAATAATAATCTCGCCCACGGCCCTCAGATCTTGGGACGCTTCTTGAACCATCAATCAAAAACCTGAAGCGACGAGAGGAAAGCAGGAGACGCCGGAGGCACCTTCCTCAAGACGGATCTTCGTAGATTCAGAATCTGCGAACGTGAAATTGCTTCCGGGTGTATGCAGCGAACAAGCCCTATAATCCGGACAAAGCTGAGATTGGGAGGACGGAATTGGTGCTGGTATTGCAAACCCTTGGAGCAGAAACGAGGTGTATGCGTGTGTCTATGCGAGGAAGAGAGAAAAGGGGAAAGAGAGAGAGTGGCAGTGACGACAATTATAATAACTAACAATAATAATAATAATAATATAAGTGAGAATATTTAAAAATGGTCATTTTTATTATATGAAAATTTTAAATAGCTATTTTTATTTATATATTTAAAGAATGGTCAAAATAATCAAAACATCTACAAATACCCTTATTCTCAACCTTATTTTTGTTGATTTGAATCTTACCAATATTTTTACAATGTTATCTTCTTATTACTTAAATTAATGATTAAAAATACATTTATTCAATCATTATTGATATTATTTTTGCTTTTCAAATTGAGACCATAATACTTGCAGTTTATTTTTTTTTCATTTAAAGTTTAATTGGATGTTTGCAATTATGATTAAATAAAGTTAAATGATATTTACAATTAAATTTGGGGTTTGCAATAATGATATTCAGTCTTTGAGATTTAAAAAAATGAATTAAAAATATTAAAGATTTAAAAGTACAATATATTTGCGATTTGTGATTTGAAAAAAAAATTGAATTAAAAAATTATAAATTTTAAATAATGAGGCTTGCGAGAAAAAATGAATTAAAATATAAAAAAATTAAGTACAATGTGTGCAATTTTCAATTTGAAAAAAAAAAAGAATGAACTAAAAAATAGTTAATTGGTTTGCGAAAAAAATGAACTAAAAATATTAAAAAATTTAGTACTATGTGTTTGTCATTTGTAATTTGAAAAAAAAATGAATTAAAAATTATAAATTTTAAGTAATAGTGTTTGCAATTTGAAAAAAAAAATGAGATAAAAATTAAAAGATTAAATAATGTGATTTGAGAAAAAGAATAAATTAAGAAATCTGAAATATGAGAATCAAAATTGAAAAATAAGGGTACTTTTGTACAAATCTATTAGTCTGCTGGTGGAAGGCGGTGCTGAAATTCAACCTCGTGCCTAATTCCTTCTGCGCACTAGTCCAAAATATGGAGGTTAATTTTGCATCTCTGTCAGAGGTGATATATTAGGAATATTGTTAGAAATATCACAACCTCTTGATCTAAATTTCATGTTTAATTAGTTTTTGGTTTTGGTGCATCAAAGCTCAGTAGATCTAGCTTCTAGCAACTTAGTATCGAGTCATATTGTAAAAGTCCTGTATATGATACATCTACTCGAGTTGTAATAAAACTAGAAGGAAAGAATCAAGAATGCTGAAGGAATCAACAAATCTGAAGATTGCTGAAGAAGCTAGTAAAGGCTAGCAATCAGGGAGGAATGATGAAGGCACTCAAGAGAATGCTGAAGGAATAACATAAACATGATGTGAGATCTTAGCGAGTCTGCTAAGATGTTAGTTGTTCATCAACCGCCAGCAAACACTCAACAACAATCAAGATAAATACAAAGTCGTAAATCAGAAGGATCCAGAGAAACCTAACGAATCAGAGAAAAGAACAATCAACAGACAGAATGGAGGTTTCAATTTCAATTTCAAACTAAAAGATTCATTCTGACAAAGACGGCTACAAATAGGAGCTACGCCAATCAGAGACGAAAGAGACCTATGTGTTGCAGAAAAAGGAAGAACAGAGATTGGCGAGCAAGCCCTTTGAGTCTAACGGATAAGATTCAAACAAGTCGTTTGAATATTCACTTATAAATAGGTGTCGTCCAAAAATGATTCAAAGGTTCGCAAAATTCTATTTCCAGAGAAAACAAGAGAAGATTCAGAAACTCTTAAACTCACGCGAACTCATCCGAGCTTGTACTTGATTGAAGCTTTTTCACAAGCTTTAACACCTGAAGCTCGAGACCTCTGAAGTATAACTTCTAAGGTTAATATTGGGATTCTTTTTACTCCTAGAAAGAATCTAGCAGTCACCTTGCTATGCAAGCGTGATTATCACGGGCAATCTCCAAACACAAGGATAGGTTCTAGGAAGAACTATAAAACTCCCAACAGTCGACGTCTAAGGAGAAGGGAGGTTTGTCCTCACTCTAAGGAGCGACAAGGTGAAGATTGAAGACCGAGGTGCTTGAAGGTGCGCGCTGACCAGACGGAGGAGCTACTCAACGTTAGAGATCAAGCCTGACCTTGTAATCAATCGAATAGTGAATTTTTAGTTAGAGGACTGAAGAATGGACGTAGAACATTTGTTCGAACCACTATAAATCCTTGTGTCCTTACTGCTTTATTTTGTTATATTGTGTGCGCGCATATTTGAAACTCAACACATCAAGTGTTGTAGTATAAATCTGCAATTAAACTAACGAACATTTGAGCTTAAACACATTTGATTAACACTTGCTAAGTCGTGACCTTTGCAAGATAAGTGCAAGACATTTTTAATACTTCCGTTGTATATATAAACACTCTAATTTGGGACCAACAAGTGGTATCAGAGAGGTTGGTTTTTACAAACTAGCTGCTTCTCTGTCGCTTAGGACCAAATCCATTTTTCCTTGCACTTGTTTCTTGTTTTTTTTGTTAGCTCAGGATAAATGATAATGGCGAACACCGCAAAATTTGGAAAGTTCACACCAGAAACCTATTCCACATGGAAGAAGAGATAATTGATCACGTTGATGAACATCCATCCTGAAATGGAGCACGTAATTAATGTGGGACCAATCAAGATCCAGAAGGTGAAGAATCGAGTTGGTGAAGACGTACAAGGACCAGATGTAATGGTGGACAAGCTGTACGTGGAGTGGACGCAGGAAGATCAAACTCGATCTCAACTGGATTATGTAGCCATGGATTTGATCTTAAACTCTCTGTTACCTCCTCTGATGGCAGAAGCTCTAGAGTACAAGAATGTTAAAGAAATGTGGGAGTTTCTTGGCACTCTGAGCACAAAGACTGATCAAATGAAGAGAAATAAGCTACAACAATGCGTAGATAGATACGAATCCTTTCAAATGCTTCCTGGAGAAGCAATCAAGGACATGGAAGCGAGATTCAACTCCATCATAGCTGAACTGAAGAAATCGGGAAGAACATATGAACTTCCTGACATGAATTCAAAGATCCTCTCCAAAATGCCAAAGAAAGACTGGTTTGTCAAGGTGACCAGCCTGAAGGAGAAAAAATGAAGTTGTACGAGCAGATCAACAAGAATGAAGTTGTACGAGCAACAGTACCCATTGAAGACCATCCAGAAGATGTTGCATTCTTTGTGAAAAGAGATGCGTAGAAGTGGAAGACAAAGAAGCTATTCCACTCAGATCGTCCAGCTCAGTCGAACCCGATGAAGGAGATCATGTCAATCAGTGGATCTCAAGTCAAAGAGAAGGAATGCTCAGTCAGCGAGCTGGAGGAGTAGATGAACAGACTTCAGAAGCTGCTGTTGAAGGCTAAAGGGAAGAAGGAAGAATCTCAATGAAGATGCTAACGACAATGAAGAGCAGATGACCGAGTCAGCTCTAGTTGCCACAAGAAATCAGGTAACAAACTCTACTATGTCTGTAGCATCTACGTCAGATAACTTGCATGATACTTCTGATTCATGCTTCTCAGAATCAGGAGATATAACCGTAGAATTGCTTTTGAAAGAATTTTCAAAGTTTCATGCTTTAAAGGATGCATTGATACAAGAAAACTCCTCCCTTAAATCTTAGCTGTCTATCTTGCCCAATGAAATTGAACAATCTAGGTCAGCAGACGAGGAACTTCTAAAACTCAAAACAGATTTCTCCTCACTCAGTAAAAATTTTGATAGTTTAAAGAAGAAGAATGAAATTTTGAAAAACAAAAACTCTGTTCAAAATTCTTGTCAATGTAAATTTTCAGAAAGCTCGAGAGATTTAGATGAAATTCCGAGTGTTAAAAGGAGTTTAAAAAACTTTTCTGGATTGGGTTTTGATAAAGGAGAATCCAGCAATGATGAATCTAGTAATTCAAAGAAAATCATTTTTGTCTCAGCTACTGGGAAGAATTAGCAAACCTGCTAGGAAAAACAAGAGGGAAAATTCTAAGTTAGCTAAAATTTCTCAGCAGAAATATTGGCAAACTAACGTCCCTCGGCTGACTCCTCAGCAAAGACTAAATTACTTATCTGCTGAGAAAAAGCCAGCAGAGTCAAAGTATGTAGCCCAGCAGACTATTCCATCTGCTAGGAATGCTCATACAAACCCTAGCAAGGCTAAGCAATCTGCTGAGATTGCAAGGAAGCCAACATACACACCAAGTAGGAGGAACACCAACTTGAGGCTAGAGTCTAAGACAACACACTTTCAAAAGACTGTGAAGGCTCGACACACTACTACACACTTCTATGATGATTCAAAGTATTACTCCAATAGGAAAGGAAGGGTAGTAAAATGTGATGACAAGAGAAGTGTCAAAATCACGAAGGTCTGGATTCCAAAGGGAATGATCTAGAAAACTAATCATACATGACCCGTAATTGATCGGGTACCTAAAATGTAACTTCTTTGTCTTGCAGGAACATGGTCTAGGAAGAAGAAATTCAAGAAAATTAAAAGAATGGATCCTAGACAGTGGATGCTTAAGTAACATGACAGGAGATGAAGACATATTCACAGATCTTTAGAAGATTAGAGGACCTTCAGTCTCCTTTGGTTACAACTCAAAGGCTAGAGTAATCGGAAGAGGGTGCATCGAGCAAAATGGAATGCGCATCATTAATATGGCCCTCGTCGACAGTCTCAAGCACAACCTACTAAGCATCAGCCAGCTAAGTGAAAATGGATATATTGTTTCCTTCTTTGATACATGTTGTGAAATTGCTGACAAAATCACTGGAGAAGTAAAGCTTAGAGGAGTCAGAAAGGGTGGACTCTACATTGTAGATTGGGAAAGTGGTCAGCAAGATTCATGCTCCATCGCATTCAACAAAGAAGAAACCAACTGGCTATGGCACAAAAGGCTAACACACTTAAACTTTAAAACTATCAATTATATAGTCAAAAATAACATTGTTGCAGGACTGTCCAAAGAAACCTTCAAGAAGGAAGGAATTTGCAGAGCTTGTTAACAAGGAAAACAAGCAAAGGCGTCCTTCAAGTCTAATCCAGAGTAGGCCACATCAAACAGAATCCTTGAGCTGCTGCACATGGATCTATTTGGCCCTGTATCTCCACCCACTGTAGGTAACAAACAATATACATTAGTTGTTATTGATGACTTTTCTAGATATATGTGGGTGAGGCTCTTGAAGAGCAAATATGAAGTCAAGATAGTCCTAGCGGAGCTGATACTTCGAGTACAGAATGACAAAGAGCTCATGGTGAAAAGGATAAGGTTCGACAATGGTACCGAATTCTGTAACGGAGCAATAATGGATTTGTGCGCCGATGCTGGAATAGGACACAAAAGGTCCACTGCAAGAACACCTCAGCAAAACGACCTGGCAGAACGGAGGAACAAGACTCTAAAGGAGGCCATGCAAACAATGCTTGTCGATACAGATTTAGGACATAGATATTGGGGAGAAGCTGTGATGAATGCTTGTTATACATAGAACCGAAGTGGTTTGAATTTCAGATTCAACAAGACACCCTATGAAATATATCATGGTCGTAAGCCTTTTTTAGCTCATCTTCGTGCTTTTGGTTCACCATATTATATCCATAACAATGGGAAGTCAAAGTTAAGTACTTTCTCACC